>JANJGN010002518.1:0-62500 GCA_026770705.1 Isurus oxyrinchus
CCCATCTCTCTCTCTCGCAACCCCATCTCTCTCTCTCTCCCTCTCTGACCACCATCTCTCTTTCTCTGTATCTCTCACTCACATCTCTCTCTCTATCTCTCTCAACCCCATCTCTCTTTATCTCTCTCACCCCCATCTCTCTCTCTCTCACCCCATCACTCACTCTCTCTCTCACCCCCACCTCTCTCTCTCTCAGCCCCATCTCTGTCTCTCTCTCTCATCCACATCTCTCTCTCTCTCACCCCCATCTCTCTCTCTCACTCTCACCCCCATCTCTCTCTCTCTCACCCACATCTCTCTCTCTCTCTCACCCCAATCTCACTCTCTCTCTCTCACCCCATCTCCCTCTCTCTCACACCCATCTCTCTCTCACCCCCATCTCTCTCACTCGCTCTCTCACCCAAATGTCCCTCTCTCTCTCTCTCACCCACATCTCTCTCTCTCTCTCACCCACATCTCTCTCTCTCTCACCCCCATCTCTCCCTCTCTCACCCCCATCTCTCCCTCTCTCACCCCCATCTCTCTCTCTCTCACCCCCATCTCTCTCTCTCACCACCATCTCTTTTTCTCTCTTTCTCGCACCCTCATCTCTCTCTCTAACCCCCATCTCTCTCTCTCTCTCTCTCTCTCCCTCACCCACATCTCTCTATCTCTATCTCTCAGCCACATCTCTGACCCTCTTTCACCACCATCTCTCTCTCTCTCGCTCAGCCCCATCTCTCTCTCTCTCTCAACCCATCTCTCTCTCTCTCTCACCCCATCTCTCTCCATCTCTCACCCCCATCTCTCTCTCTCACCCCCATCCCTCTCTCTCCCTCTCACCCCAATCTCACTCTATCTCTCTCACCCCCCATCTCTATCTCTCTCTCTCACCTCCATCTCTCTCTCTCGCAAACCAATCTCTCTCTCTCACCACCATCTCTCTCTCACTCTCTCTCACCCCATCTCTCTCCATCTCTCACCCCCATCTCTCTCTCTCACCCCCATCCCTCTCTCTCCCTCTCACCCCAATCTCACTCTATCTCTCTCACCCCCATCTCTATCTCTCTCTCTCACCTCCATCTCTCTCTCTCGCAAACCAATCTCTCTCTCTCACCACCATCTCTCTCTCTCTCTCTCTCACCCACATCTCTCTCTCTCTCTCACCCCCATCTCTCTCTCTCTCACCCCCATCTCTCTCCCTCACCCCCCATCTCTCTCTCTCTCTCTCTCACCACCATCTCTCTCTCTCTCTCACCACTATCTCTTTTTCTCTCTCTCTCTCACCCCCATCTCTCTCTATCTCTCTCTCTCTCTCACCCACATCTCTCTATCTCTCTCTCTCAGCCACATCTGACTCTCTTTCAGTACCATCTCACTCTTTCTCACTCAGCCCCATCTCTGTCTCTCCCTCTCACCCCCATCTCTCTCTCTCACTCTCACCCCCATCTCTCTCTCTCTCACCCCCATCTCTCTCTCTCTCACCCCAATCTCACTCTATCTCTCTCACCCCCATCTCTCTCTCTGTCTCTCACCCCCATCTCTCTCTCTCACCCCGACTCTCTCTCTCTCACCCCGACTCTCTCTCTCACACCCATCTCTCTCTCACCCCCATTTCTCTCTCTCACTCTCACCCCCATCTCTCTCTCTCACCACCATCTCCCTCCCTCTCTCTCTCACCCCTATCTCTCTCTCTCTCACCCCCATCACTCTCTCTCTCATCCCGATCTCTCTCTCTCTCATCCCCATCTCTCTCTCTCTCTCACCACCATCTCTCTTTCTCTCTCTCCCTCTCATCCACATCTCTCTCTCTCACCCCCATCTCTGTCTCTCTCTCAACCCGATCTATCACTCTCTCACCCCCATCTCTCTCTCTCTCTCACCCCCATCTCTCTCACTCTCTCAACCCCATCTATCTCTCTGTCTCTCTCACCCCCTTCTCTCTCGGACTCTCACCCCGATCTCTCTCTCTCACACACCAACCTCTCTCTGTCTCTCTCACCCCCAAGTCTCTCTCTCTCACCCCCAAGTCTCTCTCTCTCACCCCCATCTCTCTCTCTCTCACCCCACTCTCTCTCTCACCCCCATTTCTCCCTCTCTCACCCCCATCTATCTCTCTGTCTCTCTCACCCCCTTCTCTCTCGGACTCTCTCACCCCGATCTCTCTCTCTCACACCCCAATCTCTCTCTCACTCTCTCACCCCCATCTCCTTCTCTCTCACCCCAACTCTCTCTGTCTCTCTCACCCCCAAGTCTCTCTCTCTCACCCCCATCTCTCTCTTTCTCAACCCCATCTATCTCACTCTCTCAACCCCATCACTTTCTCCCGCAACCCCATCTCTCTCTCTCTCCCTCTCTCACCAACAACTCTCTTTTTCTCTATCTCTCACCCACATCTCTCTCTCTATCTCGCTCACCCCCCATCTCTCTTCATCACTCTCACCCACATCTCTCTCTCTCTCACCCCCATCACTCTCTCTCTCTCACCCCCACCTCTCTCTCTCTCTCAGCCCCATCTCTGTCTCTCTCTCTCACCCCCATCTCACTCTCTCTCACCCCATCTCTCTCGCTCTCTCTCACCCAAATCTCCCTCTCTCTCTCTCTCACACACACATCTCTCTCTCTCTCTCACCACCATCTCTCTCTCTCTCTCTCTCTCACCCCCATCTCTCACCCCCATCTCTCTCTTACTCCCACCTCCATCTCTCTCTCCCTCTCATCCCCATCTGCCTCTCTCTCACCGCCGTCGCTCTCTCTCTCACCCCACTCTCTCTCTCACCCCCATTTCTCCCTCTCTCACCCCCATCTATCTCTCTGTATCTCTCACCCCCTTCTCTCTCGGACTCTCTCACCCCGATCTCTCTCTCTCACACCCCCAACCTCTCTCTCACTCTCTCACCCCCATCTCCTTCTCTCTCACCCCAACTCTCTCTCTCTCTCTCACCACCATCTCTCTCTCTCTCTCTCACCCCCATCGCTCTCTCTCTCTCTCTCTCTCACCCACATCTCTCTATCTCTCTCTCTCAGCCACATCTGATTCTCTTTCACCACCATCTCACTCTCTCTCACTCAGCCCCATCTCTGTCTCTCACTCTCACCCCCATCTCACTCTCTCACTCTCACCCCCATCTCTCTCTCTCTCCACCCCCATCTCTTCCTCTCACTCTCACCCCCATCTCTCTCTCTCACCCCCATCTCTCTCTCTCTCTCTCACACCCCATCTCTCTCTCTGTCTCTCATCCCCATCTTTCTCTCTCACCCCGACTCTCTCTCTCTCACCCCGACTCTCTCTCTCACACCCATCTCTCTCTCACCCCCATCTCTCTCTCACCCCCATCTCTCTCTCAACCCCATCTCTCTCTCTCTCATCCCCATCTCTCTCTCTCTCATCCCCATCTCTCTCTCTCTCTCACCACCATCTCTCTTTCTCTCTCTCCCTCTCATCCACATCTATCTCTCTCACCCCCATCTCTCTCTCTTGCAACCCCATCTCTCTCTCTCTCCCTCTCTCACCACCATCTCTCTTTCTCTGTATCTCTCAATCACATCTCTCTCTCTATCTCTCTCAACCCCATCTCTCTTTATCTCTCTCCACCCCCATCTCTCTCTCTCTCACCCCATCACTCACTCTCTCTCTCACCCCCACCTCTCTCTCTCTCTCAGCCCCATCTCTGTCTCTCTCTCTCACCCACATCTCTCTCTCTCTCTCTCACCCCCATCTCTCTCTCTCACTCTCACCCCCATCTCTCTCTCTCTCACCCCAATCTCACTCTATCTCTCTCACCCCCATCTCTCTCTCTGTCTCTCACCTCCATCCCTCCCTCTCTCTCTCACCCCATCTCTCTCGCTCGCTCTCACACCCATCTCTCTCTCACCCCCATCTCTCTCGCTCGCTCTCTCACCCAAATGTCCCTCTCTCTCTCTCACCCACATCTCTCTCTCTCTCTCACCCACATCTCTCTCTCTCACCCACATCTCTCTCTCTCTCTCACCCACATCTCTCTCTCTCTCTCACCCACATCTCTCTCTCTCACCCACATCTCTCTCTCTCTCTCACCCACATCTCTCTCTCTCACCCCCCCATCTCTCTCTCTCTCTCACCCCCATCTCTCCCTCTCTCACCCCCATCTCTCTCTCTCTCACCCCCATCTCTCTCTCTCACCACCATCTCTTTTTCTCTCTCTCTCTCACCCCCATCTCTCTCTCTCTCTCTCTCTCTCCATCACCCACATCTCTCTATCTCTATCTCTCAGCCACATCTCTGACCCTCTTTCACCACCATCTCTCTCTCTCTCTCTCCACTCAGCCCCATCTCTCTCTCTCTCTCAACCCATCTCTCTCTCTCTCACCCCATCTCTCTCTCTCGCAACCCCATCTCTCTCTCTCTCCCTCTCTCACCACCATCTCTCTTTCTCTGTATCTCTCACTCACATCTCTCTCTCTATCTCTCTCAACCCCATCTCTCTTTATCTCTCTCAACCCCATCTCTCTCTCTCTCACCCCATCACTCACTCTCTCTCACCCCCACCTCTCTATCTCTCTCAGCCCCATCTCTATCTCTCTCTCTCACCCCCCATCTCTCTCTCTGTCTCTCACCTCCATCTCTCTCTCTCTCTCTCACCCCATCTCCCTCTCTCTCACCCCCATCTCTCTCTCTCTCAACCCCATCTATCTCACTCTCTCAACCCCATCACTCTCTCTCGCAACCCCATCTCTCTCTCTCTCCCTCTCTCACCACCATCTCTCTTTCTCTCTATCTCTCACCCACATCTCTCTCTCTATCTCTCTCACCCCCATCTCTCTTTATCTCTCTCACCCCCATCTCTCTCTCTCTCACCCCCATCACTCTCTCTCTCTCACCCCCACCTCTCTCTCTCTCTCAGCCCCATCTCTGTCTCTCTCTCTCACCCCCATCTCACTCTCTCTCACCCCCATCTCTCTCTCACCCCATCTCTCTCGCTCTCTCTCTCACCCAAATCTCCCTCTCTCTCTCTCTCACACACACATCTCTCACTCTCTCTCACCACCATCTCTCTCTCTCACCCCCATCTCTCTCTTACTCCCACCTCCATCTCTCTCTCCCTCTCATCCCCATCTGCCTCTCTCTCACCGCCGTCGCTCTCTCTCTCACCCCACTCTCTCTCTCACCCCCATTTCTCCCTCTCTCACCCCCATCTATCTCTCTGTCTCTCTCACCCCCTTCTCTCTCGGACTCTCTCACCCCGATCTCTCTCTCTCACACCCCAACCTCTCTCTCACTCTCTCACCCCCATCTCTCTCTCTCACCACCATCTCTTTTTCTCTCTCTCTCTCTCACCCTCATCTCACTCTCTCACCCCCATCTCTCTCTCTCACCACCATCTCTTTTTCTCTCTCTCTCTCTCACCCTCATCTCTCACTCTCACCCCCATCTCTCTCTCTCTCACCCCAATCTCACTCTATCTCTCTCACCCCCCATCTCTCTCTCTGTCTCTCACCTCCATCCCTCCCTCTCTCTCTCACCCCATCTCTCTCGCTCGCTCTCACACCCATCTCTCTCTCACCCCCATCTCTCTCGCTCGCTCTCTCACCCCAAATGTCCCTCTCTCTCTCTCACACACACATCTCTCACTCTCTCTCACCACCATCTCTCTCTCTCTCACCCCCATCTCTCTCTTACTCCCACCTCCATCTCTCTCTCCCTCTCATCCCCATCTGCCTCTCTCTCACCGCCGTCGCTCTCTCTCTCACCCCCACTCTCTCTCTCACCCCCATCTATCTCTCTGTCTCTCTCACCCCCTTCTCTCTCGGACTCTCTCACCCCGATCTCTCTCTCTCACACCCCAACCTCTCTCTCACTCTCTCACCCCCATCTCTCTCTCTCACCACCATCTCTTTTTCTCTCTCTCTCTCTCACCCTCATCTCACTCTCTCACCCCCATCTCTCTCTCTCACCACCATCTCTTTTTCTCTCTCTCTCTCTCACCCTCATCTCTCACTCTCACCCCCATCTCTCTCTCTCTCACCCAATCTCACTCTATCTCTCTCACCCCCATCTCTCTCTCTGTCTCTCACCTCCATCCCTCCCTCTCTCTCTCACCCCATCTCTCTCGCTCGCTCTCACACCCATCTCTCTCTCACCCCATCTCTCTCGCTCGCTCTCTCACCCAAATGTCCCTCTCTCTCTCTCTCACCCACATCTCTCTCTCTCTCACCCACATCTCTCTCTCTCACCCCCCATCTCTCTCTCTCTCTCACCCCCATCTCTCTCTCTCTCAACCCCATCTATCTCACTCTCTCAACCCCATCACTCTCTCTCGCAACCCCATCTCTCTCTCTCTCCCTCTCTCACCACCATCTCTCTTTCTCTCTATCTCTCACCCACATCTCTCTCTCTATCTCTCTCACCCCCATCTCTCTTTATCTCTCTCACCCCCATCTCTCTCTCTCTCACCCCCATCACTCTCTCTCTCTCACCCCCCACCTCTCTCTCTCTCTCAGCCCCATCTCTGTCTCTCTCTCTCACCCCCATCTCACTCTCTCTCACCCCCATCTCTCTCTCACCCCATCTCTCTCGCTCTCTCTCTCACCCAAATCTCCCTCTCTCTCTCTCTCACACACACATCTCTCACTCTCTCTCACCACCATCTCTCTCTCTCTCACCCCCCATCTCTCTCTTACTCCCACCTCCATCTCTCTCTCCCTCTCATCCCCATCTGCCTCTCTCTCACCGCCGTCGCTCTCTCTCTCACCCCACTCTCTCTCTCACCCCCATTTCTCCCTCTCTCACCCCCATCTATCTCTCTGTCTCTCTCACCCCCTTCTCTCTCGGACTCTCTCACCCCGATCTCTCTCTCTCACACCCCAACCTCTCTCTCACTCTCTCACCCCCATCTCTCTCTCTCACCACCATCTCTTTTTCTCTCTCTCTCTCTCACCCTCATCTCACTCTCTCACCCCCATCTCTCTCTCTCACCACCATCTCTTTTTCTCTCTCTCTCTCTCACCCTCATCTCTCACTCTCACCCCCATCTCTCTCTCTCACCCCAATCTCACTCTATCTCTCTCACCCCCATCTCTCTCTCTGTCTCTCACCTCCATCCCTCCCTCTCTCTCTCACCCCATCTCTCTCGCTCGCTCTCACACCCATCTCTCTCTCACCCCCATCTCTCTCGCTCGCTCTCTCACCCAAATGTCCCTCTCTCTCTCTCTCACCCACATCTCTCTCTCTCTCTCACCCACATCTCTCTCTCTCACCCACATCTCTCTCTCTCTCTCACCCACATCTCTCTCTCTCTCTCACCCACATCTCTCTCTCTCACCCACATCTCTCTCTCTCTCTCACCCACAATCTCTCTCTCTCACCCCCATCTCTCCCTCTCTCTCACCCCCATCTCTCCCTCTCTCACCCCCATCTCTCTCTCTCTCACCCCCATCTCTCTCTCTCACCACCATCTCTTTTTCTCTCTCTCTCTCACCCCCATCTCTCTCTCTCTCTCTCTCTCTCTCCATCACCCACATCTCTCTATCTCTATCTCTCAGCCACATCTCTGACCCTCTTTCACCACCATCTCTCTCTCTCTCTCACTCAGCCCCATCTCTCTCTCTCTCTCAACCCATCTCTCTCTCTCTCACCCCATCTCTCTCTCTCGCAACCCCATCTCTCTCTCTCTCCCTCTCTCACCACCATCTCTCTTTCTCTGTATCTCTCACTCACATCTCTCTCTCTATCTCTCTCAACCCATCTCTCTTTATCTCTCTCAACCCCATCTCTCTCTCTCTCACCCCATCACTCACTCTCTCTCACCCCCACCTCTCTATCTCTCTCAGCCCCATCTCTATCTCTCTCTCTCACCCCCATCTCTCTCTCTGTCTCTCACCTCCATCTCTCTCTCTCTCTCTCACCCCATCTCCCTCTCTCTCACCCCCATCTCTCTCTCTCTCAACCCCATCTATCTCACTCTCTCAACCCCATCACTCTCTCTCGCAACCCCATCTCTCTCTCTCTCCCTCTCTCACCACCATCTCTCTTTCTCTCTATCTCTCACCCACATCTCTCTCTCTATCTCTCTCACCCCCATCTCTCTTTATCTCTCTCACCCCCATCTCTCTCTCTCTCACCCCCATCACTCTCTCTCTCTCACCCCCACCTCTCTCTCTCTCTCAGCCCCATCTCTGTCTCTCTCTCTCACCCCCATCTCACTCTCTCTCACCCCCCATCTCTCTCTCACCCCATCTCTCTCGCTCTCTCTCTCACCCAAATCTCCCTCTCTCTCTCTCTCACACACACATCTCTCACTCTCTCTCACCACCATCTCTCTCTCTCTCACCCCATCTCTCTCTTACTCCCACCTCCATCTCTCTCTCCCTCTCATCCCCATCTGCCTCTCTCTCACCGCCGTCGCTCTCTCTCTCACCCCACTCTCTCTCTCACCCCCATTTCTCCCTCTCTCACCCCCATCTATCTCTCTGTCTCTCTCACCCCCTTCTCTCTCGGACTCTCTCACCCCGATCTCTCTCTCTCACACCCCAACCTCTCTCTCACTCTCTCACCCCCATCTCCTTCTCTCTCACCCCAACTCTCTCTGTCTCTCAACCCCCCATCTCTCTCTCTCTCACCCCCATCTCTCTCTCTCACCACCATCTCTTTTTCTCTCTCTCTCTCTCACCCTCATCTCTCTCTCTCACCCCCATCTCTCTCTCTCTCTCTCTCTCCCTCACCCACATCTCTCTATCTCGATCTCTCAGCCACATCTCTGACCCTCTTTCACCACCATCTCTCTCTCTCTCTCGCTCAGCCCCATCTCTCTCTCTCTCTCAACCCATCTCTCTCTCTTTCACCCCCATCTCTCTCTATCTCGCTCACCCCCATCTCTCTCTGTCTCTCACCCCCATCTCTCTCTCTCTCACCCCCATCCCTCTCTCTCTCTCACCCCAATCTCACTCTATCTCTCTCACCCCCATCTCTATCTTTGTCTCTCACCTCCATCTCTCTCTCTCACCCCCATCTCTCTCTCACTCACCCCCATCTCTCTCCCTCACCCCCATCTCTCTCTCTAACCACCATCTCTCTCTCTCACCACCATCTCTTTTTCTCTCTCTCTCTCACCCCCATCTCTCTATCTCTCTCTCAGCCACATCTGACTCTCTTTCACCACCATCTCACTCTCTCTCACTCAGCCCCATCTCTGTCTCTCTCTCTCACCCCCATCTCTCTCTCTCACTCTCACCCCCATCTCTCTCTCTCACCCCCATCTCCTTCCTCTCACTCTCACCCCCATCTCTCTCTCTCACCCCCATCTCTCTCTCTCTCTCTCTCACCCCAATCTCACTCTATCTCTCTCACCCCCACCTCTCTCTCTGTCTCTCATCCCCATCTCTCTCTCTCACCCCGACTCTCTCTCTCTCACCCCGACTCTCTCTCTCTCACCCCGACTCTCTCTCTCACACCCATCTCTCTCTCACCCCCATCTCTCTCTCTCACTCTCACCCCCATCTCTCTCTCTCACCACCATCTCCCTCTCTCTCTCTCACCCCTATCTCTCTCTCTCTCACCCCCATCACTCTCTCTCTCACCCCCATCTCTCTCTCTCTCATCCCCCATCTCTCTCTCTCTCTCACCACCATCTCTCTTTCTCTCTCTCCCTCTCATCCACATCTCTCTCCTCTGTCACCCCCATTTCTCTATCTCTCACCCCCATCTCTCCCTCTCTCTCACCCCCCATTTCTCTCTCTCTCTCACCCCCATCTCTCTCTCTCTCACCCCCATCTCTCTCTTACTCCCACCTCCATCTCTCTCTCCCTCTCATCCCATCTGCCTCTCTCTCACCGCCGTCGCTCTCTCTCTCACCCCACTCTCTCTCTCACCCCCATTTCTCCCTCTCTGTCACCCCCATCTATCTCTCTGTCTCTCTCACCCCCTTCTCTCTCAGACTCTCTCACCCCGATCTCTCTCTCTCACACCCCAATCTCTCTCACTCTCTCACCCCCATCTCCTTCTCTCTCACTCCAACTCTCTCTGTCTCTCAACCCCCATCTCTCTCTCTCACCCCCAAGTCTCTCTCTCTCTCAACCCCATCTCTCTCTCTCTCACCCCCATCTCTCTCACTCTCTCAACCCCATCTATCTCTCTGTCTCTCTCACCCCCTTCTCTCTCGGACTCTCTCACCCCGATCTCTCTCTCTCACACCCCAACCTCTCTCTCACTCTCTCACCCCCATCTCCTTCTCTCTCACCCCAACTCTCTCTGTCTCTCTCACCCCCAAGTCTCTCTCTCTCACCCCCATCTCCCTCTCTCTCACCCCCATCTCTCTCTCTCTCAAACCCCATCTATCTCACTCTCTCAACCCCATCACTCTCTCTCGCAACCCCATCTCTCTCTCTCTCCCTGTCTCACCCACCATCTCTCCTTCTCTCTATCTCTCACCCACATCTCTCTCTCTATCTCTCTCACCCCCCATCTCTCTTTATCTCTCTCACCCCCATCACTCTCTCTCTCTCACCCCCCACCTCTCTCTCTCTCAGCCGCATCTCTGTCTCTCTCTCTCACCCCCATCTCACTCTCTCTCACCCCCATCTCTCTCTCACCCCATCTCTCTCGCTCTCTCTCTCACCCAAATCTCCCTCTCCTCTCTCTCTCACACACACATCTCTCTCTCTCTCTCACCACCATCTCTCTCTCTCTCTCTCTCACCCCATCTCTCTCTCTCTCACCCCCATCTCTCTCTTACTCCCACCTCCATCTCTCTCTCCCTCTCATCCCCATCTGCCTCTCTCTCACCGCCGTCGCTCTCTCTCTCACCCCACTCTCTCTCTCACCCCCATTTCTCCCTCTCTCACCCCCATCTATCTCTCTGTCTCTCTCACCCCCTTCTCTCTTGGACTCTCTCACCCCGATCTCTCTCTCTCACACCCCAACCTCTCTCTCACTCTCTCACCCCCATCTCTCTCTCTCACCACCATCTCTTTTTCTCTCTCTCTCTCACCCTCATCTCTCTCTCTCACCCCCATCTCTCTCTCTCTCTCTCTCTCTCCCTCACCCACATCTCTCTATCTCGATCTCTCAGCCACATCTCTGACCCTCTTTCACCACCATCTCTCTCTCTCTCTCGCTCAGCCCCATCCTCTCTCTCTCTCTCAACCCATCTCTCTCTCTCTCACCCCATCTCTCTCTATCTCGCTCACCCCCATCTCTCTCTGTCTCTCACCCCCATCTCTCTCTCTCTCACCCCCATCCCTCTCTCTCTCTCTCACCCCAATCTCACTCTATCTCTCTCACCCCCATCTCTATCTCTGTCTCTCACCTCCATCTCTCTCTCTCACCCCCATCTCTCTCTCACTCACCCCCATCTCTCTCTCTCACCCCCATCTCTCTCTCTCTCTCTCTAACCACCATCTCTCTCTCTCACCACCATCTCTTTTTCTCTCTCTCTCTCACCCCCATCTCTCTATCTCTCTCTCAGCCACATCTGACTCTCTTTCACCACCATCTCACTCTCTCTCACTCAGCCCCATCTCTGTCTCTCTCTCTCACCCCCATCTCTCTCTCTCACTCTCACCCCCATCTCTCTCTCTGACCCCCATCTCTTCCTCTCACTCTCACCCCCATCTCTCTCTCTCACCCCCATCTCTCTCTCTCTCTCTCACCCCAATCTCACTCTATCTCTCTCACCCCCACCTCTCTCTCTGTCTCTCATCCCCATCTCTCTCTCTCACCCCGACTCTCTCTCTCTCACCCCGACTCTCTCTCTCACACCCATCTCTCTCTCACCCCCATCTCTCTCACTCACTCTCACCCCCATCTCTCTCTCTCACCACCATCTCCCTCTCTCTCTCTCACCCCTATCTCTCTCTCTCTCACCCCCATCACTCTCTCTCTCATCCCCATCTCTCTCTCTCTCATCCCCATCTCTCTCTCTCTCTCAACACCATCTCTCTTTCTCTCTCTCCCTCTCATCCACATATCTCTCTCTGTCACCCCCATTTCTCTATCTCTCACCCCCATCTCTCCCTCTCTCTCACCCCCATTTCTCTCTCTCTCTCACCCCCATCTCTCTCTCTCTCACCCCCATCTCTCTCTTACTCCCACCTCCATCTCTCTCTCCCTCTCATCCCCATCTGCCTCTCTCTCACCGCCGTCGCTCTCTCTCTCACCCCACTCTCTCTCTCACCCCCATTTCTCCCTCTCTCACCCCCATCTATCTCTCTGTCTCTCTCACCCCTTTCTCTCTCGGACTCTCTCACCCCGATCTCTCTCTCTCACACCCCAATCTCTCTCTCACTCTCTCACCCCCCATCTCCTTCTCTCTCACCCCAACTCTCTCTGTCTCTCTCACCCCGATCTCTCTCTCTCACACCCCAATCTCTCTCTCACTCTCTCACCCCCCATCTCCTTCTCTCTCACCCCAACTCTCTCTGTCTCTCTCACCCCGATCTCTCTCTCTCACACCCCACTCTCTCTCACTCTCTCACCCCCATCTCCTTCTCTCTCACCCCAACTCTCTCTGTCTCTCAACCCCATCTCTCTCTCTCTCACCCCCATCTCTCTCACTCTCTCAACCCCATCTATCTCTCTGTCTCTCTCACCCCCTTCTCTCTCGGACTCTCTCACCCCGATCTCTCTCTCTCACACCCCAATCTCTCTCTCACTCTCTCACACCCATCTCCTTCTCTCTCACCCCAACTCTCTCTGTCTCTCTCACCCCCATCTCTCTCTCTCAACCCCATCTCTCTCTCTCTCACCCCCATCTCTCTCACTCTCTCACCCCCATCTCTCTCACTCTCTCTCCCCCATCTATCTCTCTGTCTCTCTCACCCCCTTCTCTCTCGGACTCTCTCACCCCGATCTCTCTCTCTCACACCCCAACCTCTCTCTCACTCTCTCACCCCCATCTCCTTCTCTCTCACCCCAACTCTCTCTGTCTCTCTCACCCCCAAGTCTCTCTCTCTCACCCCCATCTCTCTCTCTCAACCCCATCTATCTCACTCTCTCAACCCCATCTCTCTCTCTCACAACCCCATCTCTCTCTCTCTCCCTCTCTCACCACCATCTCTCTTTCTCTCTATCTCTCACCCACATCTCTCTCTCTCTCTCTCTCACCCCCATCACTCTCTCTCTCTCTCACCCCCACCTCTCTCTCTCTCAGCCCCATCTCTGTCTCTCTCTCTCACCCCCATCTCACTCTCTCTCACCCCCATCTCTCTCTCACCCCATCTCTCTCGCTCTCTCTCTCACCCAAATCTCCCTCTCTCTCTCTCTCTCTCTCACACACACATCTCTCTCTCTCTCTCACCACCATCTCTCTCTCTCTCTCTCACCCCCATCTCTCTCTCTCTCACCCCCATCTCTCTCTTACTCCCACCTCCATCTCTCTCTCCCTCTCATCCCCATCTGCCTCTCTCTCACTGCCGTCGCTCTCTCTCTCACCCCACTATCTCTCTCACCCCCATTTCTCCCTCTCTCACCCCCATCTATCTCTCTGTCTCTCTCACCCCCTTCTCTCTCGGACTCTCTCACCCCGATCTCTCTCTCTCACACCCCAACCTCTCTCTCACTCTCTCACCCCCATCTCCTTCTCTCTCACCCCAACTCTCTCTGTCTCTCTCACCCCCATCTCTCTCTCTCTCTCAACCCCATCTCTCTCTCTCGCAACCCCATCTCTCTCTCTCTCCCTCTCTCACCACCATCTCTCTTTCTCTCTATCTCTCACCCACATCTCTCTCTCCATCTCTCTCACCCCCATCTCTCTTTATCTCTCTCACCCCCATCTCTCTCTCTCTCACCCCCATCACTCTCTCTCTCTCTCACCCCCACCTCTCTATCTCAGCCCCATCTCTGTCTCTCTCTCTCTCACCTCCATCTCTCTCTCTCTCACCCCCATCCCTCTCTCCCTCTCAACCCCATCTGTCTCTTCCTCTCACCCCCATCACTCTCTCTCTCACCCCGACTCTCTCTCTCTCACCACGACTCTCTCTCTCTCACACTCATCTCTCTCTCACCCCATCTCTCTCGCTCTCTCTCTCTCCCAAATCTCTCTCTCTCTCTCTCTCACACACACATCTCTCTCTCTCTCTCACCACCATCTCTCTCTCTCTCTCTCACCACCATCTCTCTCTCTCTCTCTCTCACCCACATCTCTCTCTCTCTCACCACCATCTCTCTCTCTCTCTCTCACCACCATCTCTCTCTCTCTCTCTCTCACCACCATCTCCCTTTCTCTCTCTCTCTCACCCACATCTCTCACTCTCTCACCCCCATCTCCTTCTCTCTCACGCCATCTCTCTCTGTCTCTCTCACCCCCATCTCTCTCTCTCTCTCATCTCCATCTCTGTCTCTCTCTCTCACCCCATCTCACTCTGTCACCCCATCTCACTCTCTCTCACCCACATCTCTTTCTCACCCCCATCTCTCTCTCTGACACCCCCATCTCTCCCTCTCTCTCAAACCCATCTGTCTCTTCCTCTCACCCCCATCTCTCTCTATCTCTCACCCCCAAGTCTCTCTCTCTCTCACCCCCATCTCACTCTCTCTCTCAACCCCATCTATCACTCTCTCACCCCCATCTCTCTCTCTCGCAACCCCATCTCTCTCTCTCGCAAAACCATCTCTCTCTCTCTCCCTCTCTCACCACCATCTCTCTTTCTCTGTATCTCTCACTCACATCTCTCTCTCTATCTCTCTCACCCCCATCTCTCTTTATCTCTCTCACCCCCATCTCTCTCTCTCTCACCCCATCACTCACTCTCTCTCTCACCCCCACCTCTCTCTCTCTCTCAGCCCCATCTCTGTCTCTCTCTCTCACCCACATCTCTCTCTCTTTCTCTCACCCCCATCTCTCTCTCTCACTCTCACCCCATCTCTCTCTCTCACTCTCACCCCCATCCCTCTCTCTCTCTCACCCCAATCTCACTCTATCTCTCTCACCCCCATCACTCTCTCTGTCTCTCACCTCCATCTCTCTCTCTCTCTATCTCACCCCATCTCCCTCTCTCTCACACCCATCTCTCTCTCACCTCCATCTCTCTCGCTCGCTCTCTCACCCAAATGTCCCTCTCTCTCTCTCACCCACATCTCTCTCTCTCTCTCACCCCCATCTCTCCCTCTCTCACCCCCATCTCTCTCTCGCTCACCCCCATCTCTCTCTCTCACCACCATCTCTTTTTCTCTCTCTCTCTCTCACCCTCATCTCTCTCTCTCACGCTCATCTCTCTCTCTCACCCCCATCTCTCTCTCTCTCTCTCTCTCCCTCACCCACATATCTCTAATCTCTATCTCTCAGCCACATCTCTGACCCTCTTTCACCACCATCTCTCTCTCTCTCTCGCTCAGCCCCATCTCTCTCTCTCTCTCAACCCATCTCTCTCTCTCTCACCCCATCTCTCTCTATCTCTCTCACCCCCATCTCTCTCTCTCTCTCTCACCCCCATCTCTCTCTCACCCCCATCCCTCTCCCTCTCTCTCACTCCAATCTCACTCTATCTCTCTCACCCCCATCACTCTCTCTGTCTCTCACATCCATCTCTCTCTCTCTCTCTCACCCCATCTCCCTCTCTCTCACACCTATCTCTCTCTCTCTCACACCCATCTCTCTCTCTCTCACCTCCATCTCTCTCTCTCTCTCTCTCACCCCATCTCCCTCTCGCTCACACACATCTCTCTCTCTCTCACACCCATCTCTCTCTCTCTCTCTCTCTCCCTCACCCACATCTCTCTATCTCTATCTCTCAGCCACATCTCTGACCCTCTTTCACCACCATCTCTCTCTCTCTCTCGCTCAGCCCCATCTCTCTCTCTCTCTCAACCCATCTCTCTCTCTCTCACCCCCATCTCTCTCTCTCACTCTCACCCCCATCTCTCTCTCTCTCACCCCCATCCCTCTCTCTCTCACCCCAATCTCACTCTATCTCTCTCACCCCCATCACTCTCTCTGTCTCTCACCTCCATCTCTCTCTCTCTCTCTCTCACCCCATCTCTCTCTCTCTCACACCCATCTCTCTCTCACCCCCATCTCTCTCGCTCGCTCTCTCACCCAAATGTCCCTCTCTCTCTCTCTCACCCACATCTCTCTCTCTCTCACCCCCATCTCTCCCTCTCTCACCCCCATCTCTCTCTCTCACCCCCATCTCTCTCTCTCACCACCATCTCTTTTTCTCTCTCTCTCTCACCCTCATCTCTCTCTCTCACCCCCATCTCTCTCTCACCCCCATCTCTCTCTCTCTCTCTCTCTCTCTCTCCCTCACCCACATCTCTCTATCTCTATCTCTCAGCCACATCTCTGACAATCTTTCCCCACCATCTCTCTCTCTCTCTCTCGCTCAGCCCCATCTCTGTCTCTCTCTCAACCCATCTCTCTCTCTCACCCCATCTCTCTCTATCTCTCTCACCCCCATCTCTCTCTCTCTCTCACCCCCATCTCTCTCTCTCTCACCCCCATCCCTCTCTCTCTCTCTCACCCCAATCTCACTCTATCTCTCTCACCCCCATCTCTATCTCTGTCTCTCACCACCATCTCTCTCTCTCTCTCTCACCCCATCTCTCTCTCTCGCATACCCATCTCTCTCTCTCACCACCATCTCTCTCTCTCTCTCACCCATATCTCTCTCTCTCTCTCACCCCCATCTCTCTCTCTCTCACCCCCATCTCTCTCTCTCTCACCCCCATCTCTCTCTCTCACCCCCCATCTCTCTCTCTCTCTCTCTCACCACCATCTCTCTCTCTCTCACCACCATCTCTTTTTCTCTCTCTCTCTCACCCCCATCTCTCTCTCTCTCTCTCATCCCCATCTGCCTTTCTCTCACCCCGTCTCTCTCTCTCTCACCCCACTCACTCTCTCTCTCACCCCCATCTCTCTTTTGCTCTCACAGCCATCTAACTCTCTCTCAGACACCCATCTCTCTCTCTCTCACTCACCCCCATTTCTCTCTCTCTCTCCCCCATCTATCTCTCTGTCTCTCTCACCCCCTTCTCTCTCTGACTCTCTCACCCTGATCTCTCTCTCTCACACCCCAACCTCTCTCTCACTCTCTCATCCCCATCTCTCTCTCTCTCACCCCATCTCTCTCTGGCTCTCGCACCCCCATCTCTCTCTCTCATCTCCATCTCTGTCTCTCTCTCTCACCCCCATCTCTCTCTCTCACCCCCATCTCACTCTCTCTCACCCCCATCTCTCTCTCTCTCACCCCCATCTCTCTCTCTCTCTCTCAACCCCATCTGTCTCTTCCTCTCACCCCCATCTCTCTCTCTCTCTCACCCCGACTCTCTCTCTCTCACCCCGACTCTCTCTCTCACACCAATCTCTCTCTCACCCCATCTCTCTCGCTCTCTCTCTCACCCAAATCTCTCTCTCTCTCTCTCTCTCACACACTCATCTCTCTCTCTCTCTCTCACCACCATCTCCCTCTCTCTCTCTCTCACCCCCATCTCTCTCTCTCTCACCCCCATCTCCCTCGCTCTCTCTCTCACCCAAATCTCCCTCTCTCTCGCTCTCTCACACACATCTCTCTCTCTCTCTCTCACACACATCTCCCTCTCTCTCTCACACTCCCATCTCTCTCTCTCTCATCCACATCTCTCTCTCTCTCACCCACATCTCTCTCTCTCTCACCCACATCTCTCTCTCTGTCTCTCACCCCCATCTCCTTCTCTCTCACCCCCATCTCTCTCTCTCTCACCCCCATCTCACTCTCTCTCACCCCCATCTCTCTCTCACCCCCATCTCTCTCTCTGACACCCCCATCTCTCCCTCTCTCTCAAACCCATCTGTCTCTTCCTCTCACCCCCATCTCTCTCTATCTCTCACCCCCATCTCTCTCTCTCTCACCCCAAGTCTCTCTCTCTCACCCCCATCTCACTCTCTCTCTCTCAACCCCATCTCTCTCTCTCTCTCTCACCCCCATCTCCTTCTCTCTCACCCCATCTCTCTCTGTCTCTCTCACCCCCATCTCTCTCTCTCTCACCCCCATCTCACTCTCTCTCACCCCCATCTCACTCTCTCTCACCCCCATCTCACTCTCTCTCACCCCCATCTCTCTCTCTGACACCCTCATCTCTCTCTCTCTCTCACCCCCAAGTCTCTCTCTCTCTCACCCCCATCTCTCTCTCACCCCCATCTCACTCTCTCTCACCCCCATCTCTCTCTCACCCCCATCTCTCTTTCTGACACCCCCATCTCTCTCTCTCTCTCAACCCCATCTGTCTCTTCCTCTCATCCCCATCTCTCTCTCTCTCACCCCCATCTCACTCTCTCTCTCTCTCTCAAATCCATCTCTCTCTCTCTCTCACCCCCATCTCTCTCTTTCTCTCTCTCACCCCCGACTCTCTCTCTCTCACCCATCTCTCTCTCACCCCCATCTCTCTCTCTCACCCCGACTCTCTCTCTCTCACCCCGACTCTCTCTCTCTCACCCATCTCTCTCTCACCCCCATCTCTCTCTCACCCCCATCTCTCTCTCTCACCCCGACTCTCTCTCTCTCACCCCGACTCTCTCTCTCTCACCCATCTCTCTCTCACCCCCATCTCTCTTGCTCTCTCTCTCACCCAAATCTCCCTCTCTCTCTCTCTCTCACACACACACATCGCTCTCTCTCTCTCTCACTTTCATCTCTCTCTCTCTTTCCCCACCATCTCTCACCTCTGCTGGACACAGTTTCGGGATCAGAGACCCGTGTGATGGAGAATGGAGTCTGGCAGGCTGCAGAGGTGTTAAACCTGGACACCTCGCTCTCCGTCGGGGGATCCTCCAGTCCTGCGCAGCGTCCGAGAGCCGGGAGAGGAGTGGGGGTGGGAGTCACCATGGTGAGGAAGGAGGACTTGGGAGCAGTTAATGGAAAATCATCATCCCATTCGAAACTGCCACCTGATAACAGATAAGAGTAAAACTTTAAAACTCCAGAGTAAACATCCCTCAACACCGTCCCCATCAAACACTCCCAGGACAGGTACAGCATGGGGTTAGATACAGAGTAAATCTCCCTCTACACTGTCCCCATCAAACACTCCCAGGACAGGAACAGCATGGGGTTAGATACAGAGTAAATCTCCCTCTACACTGTCCCCATCAAACACTCCCAGGACAGGTACAGCACGGGGTTAGATACAGAGTAAAGCTCCCTCTACACTGTCCCCATCAAACACTCCCAGGACAGGTACAGCACGGGGTTAGATACAGAGTAAATCTCCCTCAACACCGTCCCCATCAAACACTCCCAGGACAGGTACAGCACGGGGTTAGATACAGAGTAAAGCTCCCTCTACACTGTCCCCATCAAACACTCCCAGGACAGATACAGCACGGTGTTAGATACAGAGTAAAGCTCCCTCTACATCGTCCCCATCAAACACTCCCAGGACAGGTACAGCACGGGGTTAGATACAGAGTAAATCTCCCTCTACACTGTCCCCATCAAACACTCCCAGGACAGGTACAGCACGGGGTTAGATACAGAGTAAATCTCCCTCTACACCGTCCCCATCAAACACTCCCAGGACAGGTACAGCACGGGGTTAGATACAGAGTAAAGCTCCCTCTACACTGTCCCCATCAAACACTCCCAGGACAGATACAGCACGGTGTTAGATACAGAGTAAAGCTCCCTCTACACCGTCCCCATCAAACACTCCCAGGACAGGTACAGCACGGGGTTAGATAAAGAGTAAAGCTCCCTCTACACTGTCTCCCTCAAACACTCCCAGGACAGGTACAGCACGGTGTTAGATACAGAGTAAAGCTCCCTCTACACTGTCCCCATCAAACACTCCGAGGACAGGTACAGCACGGGGTTAGATACAGAGTAAATCTCCCTCTACACTGTCCCCATCAAACACTCCCAGGACAGGTACAGCACGGGGTAAGATACAGAGTAAAGCTCCCTCTACACCGTCCCCATCAAACACTCCCAGGACAGGTACAGCACGGGGTTAGATACAGAGTAAAGCTCCCTCTACACTGTCTCCCTCAAACACTCCCAGGACAGGTACAGCACGGTGTTAGATACAGAGTAAAGCTCCCTCTACACTGTCCCCATCAAACACTCCCAGGACAGGTACAGCACGGGGTTAGATACAGAGTAAATCTCCCTCTACACTGTCCCCATCAAACACTCCCAGGACAGGTACAGCATGGGGCTAGATACAGAGTAAAGCTCCCTCTACACTGTCCCCATCAAGCACTCCCAGGACAGGTACAGCACGGGGTTAGATACAGAGAAAATCTCCCTCCACACCGTGCCCATCAAACACTCCCAGGACAGGTACAGCACAGGGTTAGATACAGAGAAAATCTCCCTCTACACCGTCCCCATCAAACACTCCCAGGACATGTACAGCACGGGGTTAGATACAGAGTAAAGCTCCCTCTACACTGTCCCCATCAAACACTCCGAGGACAGGTACAGTACGGGGTTAGATACAGAGTAAAGCTCCCTCTACACTGTCCCCATCAAACACTCCCAGGACAGGTACAGGATGGGGCTAGATACAGAGTAAAGTTCCCTCTACACTGTCCCCATCAAACACTCCCAGGACAGGTACAGCACGGGGTTAGATACAGAGTAAATCTCCCTCTACACTGTCCCCATCAAGCACTCCCAGGACAGGTACAGCACGGGGTTAGATACAGAGTAAATCTCCCTCTACACTGTCCCCATCAAACAATCCAAGGACAGGTACAGCATGGGGTTAGATACAGAGAAAATCTCCCTCCACACCGTCCCCATCAAACACTCCCAGGACAGGTACAGCACAGGGTTAGATACAGAGTAAATCTCCCTCTGCACTGTCCCCATCAAACACTCCCAGGACAGGTACAGCACGGGGTTAGATACAGAGTAAAGCTCCCTCTACACCGTCCCCATCAAACACTCCCAGGACATGTACAGCATCGTGTTAGATACAGAGTAAAGCTCCCTCTACACTGTCCCCATCAAACACTCCCAGGACAGGTACAGTACGGGGTTAGATACAGAGTAAAGCTCCCTCTACACTGTCCCCATCAAACACTCCCAGGACAGGTACAGTACGGGGTTAGATACAGAGTAAAGCTCCCTCTACACTGTCCCCATCAAACACTCCGAGGACAGGTACAGCACGGGGTTAGATACAGAGTAAAGCTCCCTCTACACTGTCCCCATCAAGCACTCCCAGGACAGGTACAGCACGGGGTTAGATACAGAGAAAATCTCCCTCCACACCGTCCCCATCAAACACTCCCAGGACAGGTACAGCACAGGGTTAGATACAGAGGAAATCTCCCTCTGCACTGTCCCCATCAAACACTCCCAGGACAGGTACAGCACGGGGTTAGATACAGAGTAAAGCTCCCTCTACACCGTCCCCATCAAACACTCCCAGGACATGTACAGCACGGGGTTAGATACAGAGTAAAGCTCCCTCTACACTGTCCCCATCAAACACTCCCAGGACAGGTACAGTACGGGGTTAGATACAGAGTAAAGCTCCCTCTACACTGTCCCCCTCAAACACTCCCAGGACAGGTACAGCACGGGGTTATATACAGAGTAAAGCTTCCTCTACACTGTCCCCATCAAACACTCCCAGGACAGGTACAGCACAGGGTTAGATACAGAGTAAATCTCCCTCTACACCGTCCCCATCAAACACTCCCAGGACAGGTACAGCACGGGGATAGATACAGAGTAAAGCTCCCTCTACACCGTGCAAATCAAACACTCCCAGGACATGTACAGCACGGGGTTAGATACAGAGTAAAGCTCCCTCTACACTGTCCCCCTCAAACACTCCCAGGACAGGCACAGCACGGGGTAAGATACAGAGTAAAGCTCCCTCTACACTGTCCCCCTCAAACACTCCCAGGACAGGTACAGCACGGGGTTATATACAGAGTAAAGCTTCCTCTACACTGTCCCCATCAAACACTCCCAGGACAGGTACAGCACGGGGTTAGATACAGAGTAAAGCTCCCTCTACACTGTCCCCATCAAACACTCCCAGGACAGGTACAGCACGGGGTTAGATACAGAGTAAAGCTCCCACTACACTGTCCCCATCAAACACTCCAAGGACAGGTAAAGCACGGGGTTAGCTACAGAGTAAAGCTTCCTCTCCACCGTCCCCATCAAACACTCCCAGGACAGGTGCAGCACGGGGTTAGATACAGAGTAAACCTCCCTCTACACCGTGCCCATCAAACACTCCCAGGACAGCTACAGCACGGTGTTAGATACAGAGTAAATCTCCCTCTACACGGTCCCCATTAAAGACTCCCAGGACAGGTACTGCACGGGGTTAGATACAGAGTAAAGCTCCCTCTACACTGTCCCCATCAAACACTCACAGGACATGTACAGCACGGGGTGAGATACAGAGTAAATCTCCCTCTACACCGTCCCCATCAAACACACCCAGGACAGGTACAGCACGGGGTTAGATAAAGAGTAAAGCTTCCTCTACACCGTCCCCATCAAACACTCCCAGGACAGGTACAGCACGGGGTTAGATACAGAGTAAATCTCCCTCTACATTGTCCCCATCAAACACTCCCAGGACAGGTACAGCACGGGGTTAGATACAGAGTAAATCTCCCTCTACACTGTCCCCATCAAACACTCCCAGGACAGGTACAGCACGGGGTTAGATACAGAGTAAATCTCCCTCTACACCGTCCACATCAAACACTCCCAGGACAGTTACAGCACGGGGTTAGATACAGAGTAAAGCTCCCTCTACACCGTCCCCATCAAACACTCCTAGGACAGGAACAGCACGGGGTGAGATAAAGAGTAAAGCTCCCTCTACACCGTCCCCATCAAACACTCCCAGGACAGGCACAGCACGGGGTTAGATACTGAGTAAATCTCCCTCTACACTGTCCCCATCAAACACTCTCAGGACAGGTACAGCACGGGGTAAGATACAGAGTAAAGCTCCCTCTACACTGTCCCCATCAAACAGTCCCAGGACAGGTACAGCACAGGCTTAGATACAGAGTAACGCTCCCTCTACACCGTCCACATCAAACACTCCCAGGACAGGTAAAGCACGGGGTTAGATACAGAGTAAAGCTTCCTCTAGACTGTCCGCATCAAACACTCCCAGGACAGGTACAGCACGGGGTTAGATACAGAGTAAATCTCCCTGTACACTGTCCCCATCAAACACTCCCAGGACAGGAACAGCACATGGTTAGATACAGAGTAAATCTCCCTCTGCACTGTCCCCATCAAACACTCCCAGGACAGGTACAGCACGGGGTTAGATACAGAGTAAAGCTCCCTCTACACCGTCCCCATCAAACACTCCCAGGACATGTCCAGCACGGGGTTAGATACAGAGTAAAGCTCCCTCTACACTGTCCCCATCAAACACTCCCAGGACAGGTACAGCACGGGGTTATATACAGAGTAAAGCTTCCTCTACACTGTCCCCATCAGACACTCCCAGGACAGGTACAGCACAGGGTTAGATACAGAGTAAATCTCCCTCTGCACCGTCCCCATCAAACACTCCCAGGACAGGTACAGCACGGGGTTAGATACAGAGTAAAGCTCCCTCTACATCGTCCAAATCAAACACTCCCAGGACATGTACAGCACGGGTTTAGATACAGAGTAAAGCTCCCTCTACACTGTCCCCCTCAAACACTCCCAGGACAGGTACAGCACGGGGTTAGATACAGAGTAATGCTCCCTCTACACTGTCCCCATCAAACACTCCCAGGACAGGTACAGCACGGGGTTAGCTACAGAGTAAAGCTTCCTCTCCACCGTCCCCATCAAACACTCCCAGGACAGGTACAGCACGGGGTTAGATACAGAGTAAATCTCCCTCTACACCGTGCCCATCAAACACTCCCAGGACAGGTACAGCACGGGGTTAGATACAGAGTAATGCTCCCTATACACCGTCCCCAGCAAACACTCCCAGGACATGTACAGCACGGGGTGAGATACAGAGTAAAGCACCCTCTACACCGTCCACATCAAACACTCCCAGGACAGGTACAACACGCGGTTAGATACAGAGTAAAGCTCCCTCTACACTGTCCCCTACAAAAAACTCACAGGACAGGTACAGCACGGTGTTAGATACAGAGTAAAGCTCCCTCTACACCATCCCAATCAAACACTCCCAGACAGGTACAGCACGGGGTTCGATACAGAGTAAAGCTCCCTCTACACTGTCCCCATCAAACACTCCCAGGACAGGTACAGCAGGGGGTTAGATACAGAGTAAAGCTCCCTCTACACTGTCCCCATCAAACACTCCCAGGACTGGTACAGCACGGGGTTAGATACAGAGTAAATCTCCCTCTACACCGTCCCCATCAAACACTCCCAGGACATGTACAGCACGGGGTTAGATACAGAGTAAAGCTCCCTCTACACTGTCCCCATCAAACACTCCCAGGACAGGTACAGCATGGGGTTAGATACAGAGTAAAGCTCCCTCTACACTGTCCCCCTCAAACACTCCCAGGACAGGTACAGCACGGGGTTAGCTACAGAGTAAAGCTTCCTCTCCACCGTACCCATCAAACACTCCCAGGACAGGAACAGCACGGGGTTATATACAGAGTAAACCTCCCTCTACACCGTGACCATCAAACACTCCCAGGACAGGAACAGCACGGGGTTAGATACACAGTAAATCTCCCTCTACACCGTGCCCATCAAACACTCCCAGGACAGTTACAGCATGGTGTTAGATACAGAGTAAAGCTCCCTCTATACTGTCCCCATCAAACACTCCCAGGACAGGTACAGCACAGGCTTAGATACAGAGATAGCTCCCTCTACACCGTCCACATCAAACGCTCCCAGGACAGGTACAGCACGGGGTTAGATACAGAGTAAAGCTCCCTCTACACTGTCCCCATCAAACACTCCCAGGACAGGTACAGCACGGGGTTAGAACCAGAGTAAAGCTCACTCAAAACTGTCCCCTTTAAACACTCCCAGGACAGGTACAGCATGGGGTTAGATACAGAGTAAAGCTCCCTCTACACTGTCTCCCTCAAACACTCCCAGGACAGGTACAGCACGGGGTTATATACAAAGTAAAACTCCCTCTACACTGTCCCCATCAAACACTCCCAGGACAGGTACAGCACGGGGTGAGATACAGAGTAAACCTCCCTCTACACTGTCTCCATCAAACACTCCCAGGACAGGTACAGCACGGGGTTAGATACAGAGTAAAGCTCCCTCTACACTGTCCCCCTCAAACACTCCCAGGACAGGTACAGCACGGGGTTAGATACAGAGTAAAGCTCCCTCTACACTGTCCCCATCAAACACTCCCAGGACAGGTACAGCACGGGGATAGATACAGAGTAAAGCTCCCTCTACACTGTCCCCATCAAGCACTCCCAGGACAGGTACAGCACAGGGTTAGATACAGAGTAAATCTCCCTCCACACCGTCCCCATCAAACACTCCCAGGACAGGTACAGCACAGGGTTAGATACAGAGTAAATCTCCCTCTGCACTGTCCCCATCAAACACTCCCAGGACAGGTACAGCACGGGGTTAGATACAGAGTAAAGCTCCCTCTACACCGTCTCCATCAAACACTCCCAGGACATGTACAGCACGGGGTTAGATACAGAGTAAAGCTCCCTCTACACTGTCCCCATCAAACACTCCCAGGACAGGTACAGTACGGGGTTAGATACAGAGTAAAGCTCCCTCTACACTGTCCCCCTCAAACACTCCCAGGACAGGTACAGCACGGGGTTATATACAGAGTAAAGCTTCCTCTACACTGTCCCCATCAAACACTCCCAGGACAGGGACAGCACAGGGTTAGATACAGAGTAAATCTCCATCTACACCGTCCCCATCAAACACTCCCAGGACAGGTACAGCACGGGGTTAGATACAGAGTAAAGCTCCCTCTACACCGTCCAAATCAAACACTCCCAGGACATGTACAGCAAGGGGTTAGATACAGAGTAAAGCTCCCTCTACACTGTCCCCCTCAAACACTCCCAGGACAGGCACAGCACGGGCTTAGATACAGAGTAAAGCTCCCTCTACACTGTCCCCCTCAAACACTCCCAGGACAGGTACAGCACGGGGTTATATACAGAGTAAAGCTCCCTCTACACTGTCCCCATCAAACACTCCCAGGACAGGTACAGCACGGGGTTAGATAGAGAGTAAAGCTCCCTCTACACTGTCCCCATCAAACACTCCCAGGACAGGTACAGCACGGGGTTAGATACAGAGTAAAGCTTCCTCTCCACCGTGCCCATCAAACACTCCCAGGACAGTTACAGCACGTGGTTAGATACAGAGTAAACCTCCCTCTACACCGTACCCATCAAACACTCCCAGGACAGCTACAGCACGGTGTTAGATACAGAGTAAATCTCCCTCTACACGGTCCCCATCAAAGACTCCCAGGACAGGTACTGCACGGGGTAAGATACAGAGTAAAGCTCCCTCTACACTGTCCCCATCAAACACTCACAGGACATGTACAGCACGGGGTGAGATACAGAGTAAATCTCCCTCTACACTGTCCCCATCAAACACTCCCAGGACAGGTACAGCACGGGGTTAGATAAAGAGTAAAGCTTCCTCTACACCGTCCCCATCAAATACTCCCAGGACAGGTACAGCACGGGGTTAGATACAGAGTAAATCTCCCTCTACACTGTCCCCATCAAACACTCCCAGGACAGGTACAGCACGGGGTTAGATACAGAGTAAAGCTCCCTCTACACTGTCCCCATCAAACACTCCCAGGACAGTTACAGCACGGGGTTAGATACAGAGTAAATCTCCCTCTACACTGTCCCCATCAAACACTCCCAGGACAGGTACAGCACGGGGTTAGATATAGAGTAAATCTCCCTCTACACCGTCCCCATCAAACACTCCCAGGACAGTTACAGCACGGGGTTAGATACAGAGTAAAGCTCCCTCTACACTGTCCCCATCAAGCACTCCCAGGACAGGTACAGCACAGGGTTAGATACAGAGTAAATCTCCCTCCACACCATCCCCATCAAACACTCCCAGGACAGGTACAGCACAGGGTTAGATACAGAGTAAATCTCCCTCTGCACTGTCCCCATCAAACACTCCCAGGACAGGTACAGCACGGGGTTAGATACAGAGTAAAGCTCCCTCTACACCGTCTCCATCAAACACTCCCAGGACATGTATAGCACGGGGTTAGATACAGAGTAAAGCTCCCTCTACACTGTCCCCATCAAACACTCCCAGGACAGGTACAGTACGGGGTTAGATACAGAGTAAAGCTCCCTCTACACTGTCCCCCTCAAACACTCCCAGGACAGGTACAGCACGGGGTTATATACAGAGTAAAGCTTCCTCTACACTGTCCCCATCAAACACTCCCAGGACAGGTACAGCACAGGGTTAGATACAGAGTAAATCTCCATCTACACCGTCCCCATCAAACACTCCCAGGACAGGTACAGCACGGGGTTAGATACAGAGTAAAGCTCCCTCTACACCGTCCAAATCAAACACTCCCAGGACATGTACAGCACGGGGTTAGATACAGAGTAAAGCTCCCTCTACACTGTCCCCCTCAAACACTCCCAGGACAGGCACAGCACGGGGTTAGATACAGAGTAAAGCTCCCTCTACACTGTCCCCCTCAAACACTCCCAGGACAGGTACAGCACGGGGTTATATACAGAGTAAAGCTCCCTCTACACTGTCCCCATCAAACACTCCCAGGACAGGTACAGCACGGGGTTAGATAGAGAGTAAAGCTCCCTCTACACTGTCCCCATCAAACACTCCCAGGACAGGTACAGCACGGGGTTAGATACAGAGTAAAGCTTCCTCTCCACCGTGCCCATCAAACACTCCCAGGACAGGTACAGCACGGGGTTAGATACAGAGTAAACCTCCCTCTACACCGTACCCATCAAACACTCCCAGGACAGGTACAGCACGGGGTAAGATACAGAGTATAGCTCCCTCTACACTGTCCCCATCAAACAGTCCCAGGAAAGGTACAGCACAGGCTCAGATACAGAGTAAATCTCCCTCTACACCGTCCACATCAAACACTCCCAGGACAGGTACAGCACGGGGTTAGATACAGAGTAAAGCTCCCTCTACACCGTCCAAATCAAACACTCCCAGGACATGTACAGCACGGGGTTAGATACAGAGTAAAGCTCCCTCTACACTGTCCCCCTCAAACACTCCCAGGACAGGCACAGCACGGGGTTAGATACAGAGTAAAGCTCCCTCTACACTGTCCCCCTCAAACACTCCCAGGACAGGTACAGCACGGGGTTATATACAGAGTAAAGCTCCCTCTACACTGTCCCCATCAAACACTCCCAGGACAAGTACAGCACGGGGTTAGATACAGAGTAAAGCTCCCTCTACACTGTCCCCATCAAACACTCCCAGGACAGGTAAATGCACAGGCTTAGATACAGAGTAAAGCTCCCTCTACACCGTCCACATCAAACACTCCCAGGACAGGTACAACACGGGGTTAGATACAGAGTAAAGCTCCCTCTACACTGTCCCCTACAAAAAACTCACAGGACAGGTACAGCACGGTGTTAGATACAGAGTAAAGCTCCCTCTACACCATCCCAATCAAACACTCCCAGACAGGTACAGCACAGGGTTAGATACAGAGTAAAGCTCCCTCTACACTGTCCCCATCAAACACTCCCAGGACAGGTACAGCAGGGGGTTAGATACAGAGTAAAGCTCCCTCTACACTGTCCCCCTCAAACACTCACAGGACATGTACAGCACGGGGTGAGATACAGAGTAAATCACCCTCTACACTGTCCGCATCAAACACTGCCAGGACAGGTACAGCACGGGGTTAGATACAGAGTAAAGCTTCCTCTACACCGTCCCCATCAAACACTCCCAGGACAGTTAAAGCACGGGGTTAGATACAGAGTAAAGCTCCCTCTACACCGTCCCAATCAAACACTCACAGGACAGGTACAGCACGGGGGTAGATACAGAGTAAAGCTCCCTCTACACTGTCCCCATCAAACACTCACAGGACATGTACAGCACGGGGTGAGAGACAGAGTAAAGCTCCCTCTACACTGTCCCCATCAAACACTCCCAGGACAGGTACAGCACGGGGTTAGATACAGAGTAAATCTCCATCTACACTGTCCCCATCAAACACTCCCAGGACAGGTACAGCACGGGGTTAGATACAGAGTAAAGCTTCCTCTACACTGTCCCCATCAAACACTCACAGGACAGGTACAGCACGGGGTTAGATAAAGAGTAAATCTCCCTCTACACTGTCCCCATCAAACACTCCCAGGACAGGTACAGCACGGGGTTAGATACAGAGTAAAGCTCCCTCTACACTGTCCCCATCAAACACTCACAGGACATGTACAGCACGGGGTGAGATACAGAGTAAAGCTCCCTCTACACTGTCCCCATCAAACACTCCCAGGACAGGTACAGCACGGGGTTAGATACAGAGTAAAGCTTCCTCTACACTGTCCCCATCAAACACTCACAGGACAGGTACAGCACGGGGTTAGATAAGGAGTAAATCTCCCTCTACACTGTCCCCATCAAACACTCCCAGGACAGGTACAGCACGGGGTTAGATACAGAGTAAATCTCCCTCTACACCGTCCCCATCAAACACTCCCAGGACAGTTACAGCACGGGGTTAGATACCGAGTAAAGATCCCTCTACACCGTCCCCATCAAACACTCCCAGGACAGGTACAGCACGGGGATAGATACAGAGTAAAGCTCCCTCTACACCGTCCCCATCAAACACTCCCAGGACAGGTACAGCACGGGGTTAGATACAGAGTAAAGCTCCCTCTACACTGTCCCCATCAAACACTCCCAGGACAGGTACAGCACAGGCTTAGATACAGAGTAAAGCTCCCTCTACACCGTCCACATCAAACACTCCCAGGACAGGTACAGCACGGGGTTAGATACAGAGTAAAGCTCCCTCTATACTGTCCCCTACAAAAAACTCCCAGGACAGGTACAGCACGGTGTTAGATACAGAGTAAAGCTCCCTCTACACCGTCCACATCAAACACTCCCAGACAGGTACAGCACGGGGTTAAATATAGAGTAAAGCTCCCTCTACAATGACCCCATCAAACAATCCCAGGACAGGTAAAGTATAGTGTTAGACACAGAGGAAATCTCCCTCTACAATCACCCCATTAAACACTCCCAGGACAGGTACAGCACGGGGTAAGCTACAGAGTAAAGCTCACGCAACACTGTCCCCACCAAACACTCCCAGGACAGGTCCGGCACGGGGTTAGATACAGAGTCAAGCTCCCACTACACTGCCCCATCAAACACTCCCAGGACAGGTACAGCACGGGGTTAGGTACAGAGTAAAGCTTCCTCTACACTGTCCCCATCAAACACTCCCAGGACAGGTACAGCATGGGGTTAGATACAGAGTAAAGTTCCCTCTACACTGTCCCCATCAAACACACCCAGGACAGCTACAGCATGGGGTTAGATACAGAGTAAAGTTCCCTCTACACTGTCCCCATCAAACACTCCCAGGACAGGTACAGCACGGGGTTAGATACAGAGTAAATCTCCCTCTACAATGTCCCCATCAAACACTCCCAGGACAGGTACAGCACGGGGTTAGATACAGATTAAAGCTCCCTCTACGATATCCACATCAAACACTCCCAGACAGGTACAGCACGGGGTTAGATACAGAGTAAAGCTCCCTGTACACTGTCCCCATCAAACACTCCCAGGACAGGTACAGCACGGGGTTAGATACAGATTAAAGCTCCCTCTACAATATCCCCATCAAACACTCCCAGACAGGTACAGCATGGGGTTAGATACAGAGTAAAGCTCCCTCTACACTGTCGCCATCAAACACTCCCAGGACAGGTACAGCACGGGGTTAGAACCAGAGTAAAGCTCACTCAAAACTGTCCCCCTCAAACACTCCCAGGACAGGTACAGCATGGGGTTAGATACAGAGTAAAGCTCCCTCTACACTGTCTCCCTCAAACACTCCCAGGACAGGTACAGCACGGGGTTATATACAAAGTAAAGCTCCCTCTACACTGTCCCCATCAAACACTCCCAGGACAGGTACAGCACGGGGTGAGATACAGAGTAAATCTCCCTCTACACTGTCTCCATCAAACACTCCCAGGACAGGTACAGCACGGGGTTAGATACAGAGTAAAGCTCCCTCTACACTGTCCCCCTCAAACACTCCCAGGACAGGTACAGCACGGGGTTAGATACAGAGTAAAGCTCCCTCTACACTGTCCCCATCAAACACTCCCAGGACAGGTACAGCACGGGGTTAGATACAGAGTAAAGCTCCCTCTACACTGTCCCCATCAAGCACTCCCAGGACAGGTACAGCACAGGGTTAGATACAGAGTAAATCTCCCTCCACACCGTCCCCATCAAACACTCCCAGGACAGGTACAGCACAGGGTTAGATACAGAGTAAATCTCCCTCTGCACTGTCCCCATCAAACACTCCCAGGACAGGTACAGCACGGGGTTAGATACAGAGTAAAGCTCCCTCTACACCGTCTCCATCAAACACTCCCAGGACATGTACAGCACGGGGTTAGATACAGAGTAAAGCTCCCTCTACACTGTCCCCATCAAGCACTCCCAGGACAGGTACAGTACGGGGTTAGATACAGAGTAAAGCTCCCTCTACACTGTCCCCCTCAAACACTCCCAGGACAGGTACAGCACGGGGTTATATACAGAGTAAAGCTTCCTCTACACTGTCCCCATCAAACACTCCCAGGACAGGTACAGCACAGGGTTAGATACAGAGTAAATCTCCATCTACACCGTCCCCATCAAACACTCCCAGGACAGGTACAGCACGGGGTTAGATACAGAGTAAAGCTCCCTCTACACCGTCCAAATCAAACACTCCCAGGACATGTACAGCACGGGGTTAGATACAGAGTAAAGCTCCCTCTACACTGTCCCCCTCAAACACTCCCAGGACAGGCACAGCACGGGGTTAGATACAGAGTAAAGCTCCCTCTACACTGTCCCCCTCAAACACTCCCAGGACAGGTACAGCACGGGGTTATATACAGAGTAAAGCTCCCTCTACACTGTCCCCATCAAACACTCCCAGGACAGGTACAGCACGGGGTTAGATAGAGAGTAAAGCTCCCTCTACACTGTCCCCATCAAACACTCCCAGGACAGGTACAGCACGGGGTTAGATACAGAGTAAAGCTTCCTCTCCACCGTGCCCATCAAACACTCCCAGGACAGCTACAGCACGGTGTTAGATACAGAGTAAATCTCCCTCTACACGGTCCCCATCAAAGACTCCCAGGACAGGTACTGCACGGGGTAAGATACAGAGTAAAGCTCCCTCTACACTGTCCCCATCAAACACTCACAGGACATGTACAGCACGGGGTGAGATACAGTGTAAATCTCCCTCTACACTGTCCCCATCAAAAACTCCCAGCACAGGTACAGCACGGGGTTAGATAAAGAGTAAAGCTTCCTCTACACCGTCCCCATCAAACACTCCCAGGACAGGTACAGCACGGGGTTAGATACAGAGTAAATCTCCCTCTACACTGTCCCCATCAAACACTCCCAGGACAGGTACAGCACGGGGTTAGATACAGAGTAAAGCTCCCTCTACACTGTCCCCATCAAACACTCCCAGGACAGGTACAGCACGGGGTTAGATATAGAGTAAATCTCCCTCTACACCGTCCCCATCAAACACTCCCAGGACAGTTACAGCACGGGGTTAGATACAGAGTAAAGCTCCCTCTACACTGTCCCCATCAAGCACTCCCAGGACAGGGACAGCACAGGGTTAGATACAGAGTAAATCTCCCTCCACACCATCCCCATCAAACACTCCCAGGACAGGTACAGCACAGGGTTAGATACAGAGTAAATCTCCCTCTGCACTGTCCCCATCAAACACTCCCAGGACAGGTACAGCACGGGGTTAGATACAGAGTAAAGCTCCCTCTACACCGTCTCCATCAAACACTCCCAGGACATGTACAGCACGGGGTTAGATACAGAGTAAAGTTCCCTCTACACTGTCCCCATCAAACACTCCCAGGACAGGTACAGTACGGGGTTAGATACAGAGTAAAGCTCCCTCTACACTGTCCCCCTCAAACACTGCCAGGACAGGTACAGCACGGGGTTATATACAGAGTAAAGCTTCCTCTACACTGTCCCCATCAAACACTCCCAGGACAGGTACAGCACAGGGTTAGATACAGAGTAAATCTCCATCTACACCGTCCCCATCAAACACTCCCAGGACAGGTACAGCACGGGGTTAGATACAGAGTAAAGCTCCCTCTACACCGTCCAAATCAAACACTCCCAGGACATGTACAGCACGGGGTTAGATACAGAGTAAAGCTCCCTCTACACTGTCCCCCTCAAACACTCCCAGGACAGGCACAGCACGGGGTTAGATACAGAGTAAAGCTCCCTCTACACTGTCCCCCTCAAACACTCCCAGGACAGGTACAGCACGGGGTTATATACAGAGTAAAGCTCCCTCTACACTGTCCCCATCAAACACTCCCAGGACAAGTACAGCACGGGGTTAGATACAGAGTAAAGCTCCCTCTACACTGTCCCCATCAAACACTCCCAGGACAGGTAAATGCACAGGCTTAGATACAGAGTAAAGCTCCCTCTACACCGTCCACATCAAACACTCCCAGGACAGGTACAACACGGGGTTAGATACAGAGTAAAGCTCCCTCTACACTGTCCCCTACAAAAAACTCACAGGACAGGTACAGCACGGTGTTAGATACAGAGTAAAGCTCCCTCTACACCATCCCAATCAAACACTCCCAGACAGGTACAGCACAGGGTTAGATACAGAGTAAAGCTCCCTCTACACTGTCCCCATCAAACACTCCCAGGACAGGTACAGCAGGGGGTTAGATACAGAGTAAAGCTCCCTCTACACTGTCCCCCTCAAACACTCACAGGACATGTACAGCACGGGGTGAGATACAGAGTAAATCTCCCTCTACACTGTCCCCATCAAACACTCCCAGGACAGGTACAGCACGGGGTTAGATACAGAGTAAAGCTTCCTCTACACCGTCCCCATCAAACACTCCCAGGACAGTTAAAGCACGGGGTTAGATACAGAGTAAAGCTCCCTCTACACCGTCCCAATCAAACACTCACAGGACAGGTACAGCACGGGGTTAGATACAGAGTAAAGCTCCCTCTACACTGTCCCCATCAAACACTCACAGGACATGTACAGCACGGGGTGAGATACAGAGTAAAGCTCCCTCTACACTGTCCCCATCAAACACTCCCAGGACAGGTACAGCACGGGGTTAGATACAGAGTAAATCTCCCTCTACACTGTCCCCATCAAACACTCCCAGGACAGGTACAGCACGGGGTTAGATACAGAGTAAAGCTTCCTCTACACTGTCCCCATCAAACACTCACAGGACAGGTACAGCACGGGGTTAGATAAAGAGTAAATCTCCCTCTACACTGTCCCCATCAAACACTCCCAGGACAGGTACAGCACGGGGTTAGATACAGAGTAAAGCTCCCTCTACACTGTCCCCATCAAACACTCACAGGACATGTACAGCACGGGGTGAGATACAGAGTAAAGCTCCCTCTACACTGTCCCCATCAAACACTCCCAGGACAGGTACAGCACGGGGTTAGATACAGAGTAAAGCTTCCTCTACACTGTCCCCATCAAACACTCACAGGACAGGTACAGCACGGGGTTAGATAAGGAGTAAATCTCCCTCTACACTGTCCCCATCAAACACTCCCAGGACAGGTACAGCACGGGGTTAGATACAGAGTAAATCTCCCTCTACACCGTCCCCATCAAACACTCCCAGGACAGTTACAGCACGGGGTTAGATACCGAGTAAAGATCCCTCTACACCGTCCCCATCAAACACTCCCAGGACAGGTACAGCACGGGGATAGATACAGAGTAAAGCTCCCTCTACACCGTCCCCATCAAACACTCCCAGGACAGGTACAGCACGGGGTTAGATACAGAGTAAAGCTCCCTCTACACTGTCCCCATCAAACACTCCCAGGACAGGTACAGCACAGGCTTAGATACAGAGTAAAGCTCCCTCTACACCGTCCACATCAAACACTCCCAGGACAGGTACAGCACGGGGTTAGATACAGAGTAAAGCTCCCTCTATACTGTCCCCTACAAAAAACTCACAGGACAGGTACAGCACGGTGTTAGATACAGAGTAAGGCTACCTCTACACCATCCCAATCAAACACTCCCAGACAGGTACAGCACGGGGTTAAATATAGAGTAAAGCTCCCTCTACAATGACCCCATCAAACAATCCCAGGACAGGTAAAGTATAGTGTTAGACACAGAGGAAATCTCCCTCTACAATCACCCCATTAAACACTCCCAGGACAGGTACAGCGCGGGGTTAGATACAGAGTAAAGCTCACGCAACACTGTCCCCACCAAACACTCCCAGGACAGGTCCGGCACGGGGTTAGATACAGAGTCAAGCTCCCACTACACTGCCCCATCAAACACTCCCAGGACAGGTACAGCACGGGGTTAGGTACAGAGTAAAGCTTCCTCTACACTGTCCCCATCAAACACTCCCAGGACAGGTACAGCATGGGGTTAGATACAGAGTAAAGTTCCCTCTACACTGTCCCCATCAAACACTCCCAGGACAGGTACAGCACGGGGTTAGATACAGAGTAAATCTCCCTCTACACTGTCTCCATCAAACACTCCCAGGACAGGTACAGCACGGGGTTAGATACAGAGTAAAGCTCCCTCTACACTGTCCCCCTCAAACACTCCCAGGACAGGTACAGCACGGGGTTAGATACAGAGTAAAGCTCCCTCTACACTGTCCCCATCAAACACTCCCAGGACAGGTACAGCACGGGGTTAGATACAGAGTAAAGCTCCCTCTACACTGTCCCCATCAAGCACTCCCAGGACAGGTACAGCACAGGGTTAGATACAGAGTAAATCTCCCTCCACACCGTCCCCATCAAACACTCCCAGGACAGGTACAGCACAGGGTTAGATACAGAGTAAAGCTCCCTCTGCACTGTCCCCATCAAACACTCCCAGGACAGGTACAGCACGGGGTTAGATACAGAGTAAAGCTCCCTCTACACCGTCTCCATCAAACACTCCCAGGACATGTACAGCACGGGGTTAGATACAGAGTAAAGCTCCCTCTACACTGTCCCCATCAAACACTCCCAGGACAGGTACAGTACGGGGTTAGATACAGAGTAAAGCTCCCTCTACACTGTCCCCCTCAAACACTCCCAGGACAGGTACAGCACGGGGTTATATACAGAGTAAAGCTTCCTCTACACTGTCCCCATCAAACACTCCCAGGACAGGTACAGCACAGGGTTGGATACAGAGTAAATCTCCATCTACACCGTCCCCATCAAACACTCCCAGGACAGGTACAGCACGGGGTTAGATACAGAGTAAAGCTCCCTCTACACCGTCCAAATCAAACACTCCCAGGACATGTACAGCACGGGGTTAGATACAGAGTAAAGCTCCCTCTACACTGTCCCCCTCAAACACTCCCAGGACAGGCACAGCACGGGGTTAGATACAGAGTAAAGCTCCCTCTACACTGTCCCCCTCAAACACTCCCAGGACAGGTACAGCACGGGGTTATATACAGAGTAAAGCTCCCTCTACACTGTCCCCATCAAACACTCCCAGGACAGGTACAGCACGGGGTTAGATAGAGTGTAAAGCTCCCTCTACACTGTCCCCATCAAACACTCCCAGGACAGGTACAGCACGGGGTTAGATACAGAGTAAAGCTTCCTCTCCACCGTGCCCATCAAACACTCCCAGGACAGCTACAGCACGGTGTTAGATACAGAGTAAATCTCCCTCTACACGGTCCCCATCAAAGACTCCCAGGACAGGTACTGCACGGGGTAAGATACAGAGTAAAGCTCCCTCTACACTGTCCCCATCAAACACTCACAGGACATGTACAGCACGGGGTGAGATACAGAGTAAATCTCCCTCTACACTGTCCCCATCAAACACTCCCAGGACAGGTACAGCACGGGGTTAGATAAAGAGTAAAGCTTCCTCTACACCGTCCCCATCAAACACTCCCAGGACAGGTACAGCACGGGGTTAGATACAGAGTAAATCTCCCTCTACACTGTCCCCATCAAACACTCCCAGGACAGGTACAGCACGGGGTTAGATACAGAGTAAAGCTCCCTCTACACTGTCCCCATAAAACACTCCCAGGACAGGTACAGCACGGGGTTAGATATAGAGTAAATCTCCCTCTACACCGTCCCCATCAAACACTCCCAGGACAGTTACAGCACGGGGTTAGATACAGAGTAAAGCTCCCTCTACACTGTCCCCATCAAGCACTCCCAGGACAGGGACAGCACAGGGTTAGATACAGAGTAAATCTCCCTCCACACCATCCCCATCAAACACTCCCAGGACAGGTACAGCACAGGGTTAGATACAGAGTAAATCTCCCTCTGCACTGTCCCCATCAAACACTCCCAGGACAGGTACAGCACGGGGTTAGATACAGAGTAAAGCTCCCTCTACACCGTCTCCATCAAACACTCCCAGGACATGTACAGCACGGGGTTAGATACAGAGTAAAGCTCCCTCTACACTGTCCCCATCAAACACTCCCAGGACAGGTACAGTACGGGGTTAGATACAGAGTAAAGCTCCCTCTACACTGTCCCCCTCAAACACTCCCAGGACAGGTACAGCACGGGGTTATATACAGAGTAAAGCTTCCTCTACACTGTCCCCATCAAACACTCCCAGGACAGGTACAGCACAGGGTTAGATACAGAGTAAATCTCCATCTACACCGTCCCCATCAAACACTCCCAGGACAGGTACAGCACGGGGTTAGATACAGAGTAAAGCTCCCTCTACACCGTCCAAATCAAACACTCCCAGGACATGTACAGCACGGGGTTAGATACAGAGTAAAGCTCCCTCTACACTGTCCCCCTCAAACACTCCCAGGACAGGCACAGCACGGGGTTAGATACAGAGTAAAGCTCCCTCTACACTGTCCCCCTCAAACACTCCCAGGACAGGTACAGCACGGGGTTATATACAGAGTAAAGCTCCCTCTACACTGACCCCATCAAACACTCCCAGGACAAGTACAGCACGGGGTTAGATACAGAGTAAAGCTCCCTCTACACTGTCCCCATCAAACACTCCCAGGACAGGTAAATGCACAGGCTTAGATACAGAGTAAAGCTCCCTCTACACCGTCCACATCAAACACTCCCAGGACAGGTACAGCACGGGGTTAGATACAGAGTAAACCTCCCTCTACACCGTACCCATCAAACACTCCCAGGACAGCTACAGCACGGTGTGAGATACAGAGTAAATCTCCCTCTACACGGTCCCCATCAAAGACTCCCAGGACAGGTACTGCACGGGGTAAGATACAGAGTAAAGCTCCCTCTACACTGTCCCCATCAAACACTCACAGGACATGTACAGCACGGGGTGAGATACAGAGTAAATCTCCCTCTACACTGTCCCCATCAAACACTCCCAGGACAGGTACAGCACGGGGTTAGATAAAGAGTAAAGCTTCCTCTACACCGTCCCCATCAAACACTCCCAGGACAGGTACAGCACGGGGTTAGATACAGAGTAAATCTCCCTCTACACTGTCCCCATCAAACACTCCCAGGACAGGTACAGCACGGGGTTAGATACAGAGTAAAGCTCCCTCTACACTGTCCCCATCAAACACTCCCAGGACAGGTACAGTACGGGGTTAGATACAGAGTAAAGCTCCCTCTACACTGTCCCCCTCAAACACTCCCAGGACAGGTACAGCACGGGGTTATATACAGAGTAAAGCTTCCTCTACACTGTCCCCATCAAACACTCCCAGGACAGGTACAGCACAGGGTTAGATGCAGAGTAAATCTCCATCTACACCGTCCCCATCAAACACTCCCAGGACAGGTACAGCACGGGGTTAGATACAGAGTAAAGCTCCCTCTACACCGTCCAAATCAAACACTCCCAGGACATGTACAGCACGGGGTTAGATACAGAGTAAAGCTCCCTCTACACTGTCCCCCTCAAACACTCCCAGGACAGGCACAGCACGGGGTTAGATACAGAGTAAAGCTCCCTCTACACTGTCCCCCTCAAACACTCCCAGGACAGGTACAGCACGGGGTTATATACAGAGTAAAGCTCCCTCTACACTGTCCCCATCAAACACTCCCAGGACAGGTACAGCACGGGGTTAGATAGAGAGTAAAGCTCCCTCTACACTGTCCCCATCAAACACTCCCAGGACAGGTACAGCACGGGGTTAGATACAGAGTAAAGCTTCCTCTCCACCGTGCCCATCAAACACTCCCAGGACAGGTACAGCACGGGGTTAGATACAGAGTAAACCTCCCTCTACACCGTACCCATCAAACACTCCCAGGACAGCTACAGCACGGTGTGAGATACAGAGTAAATCTCCCTCTACACGGTCCCCATCAAAGACTCCCAGGACAGGTACTGCACGGGGTAAGATACAGAGTAAAGCTCCCTCTACACTGTCCCCATCAAACACTCACAGGACATGTACAGCACGGGGTGAGATACAGAGTAAATCTCCCTCTACACTGTCCCCATCAAACACTCCCAGGACAGGTACAGCACGGGGTTAGATAAAGAGTAAAGCTTCCTCTACACCGTCCCCATCAAACACTCCCAGGACAGGTACAGCACGGGGTTAGATACAGAGTAAATCTCCCTGTACACTGTCCCCATCAAACACTCCCAGGACAGGTACAGCACGGGGTTAGATACAGAGTAAAGCTCCCTCTACACTGTCCCCATCAAACACTCCCAGGACAGGTACAGCACGGGGTTAGATATAGAGTAAATCTCCCTCTACACCGTCCCCATCAAACACTCCCAGGACAGTTACAGCACGGGGTTAGATACAGAGTAAAGCTCCCTCTACACCGTCCCCACCAAACACTCCTAGGACAGGAACAGCACGGGGTGAGATACAGAGTAAAGCTCCCTCTACACCGTCCCCATCAAACACTCCCAGGACAGGTACAGCACGGGGTAAGATACAGAGTATAGCTCCCTCTACACTGTCCCCATCAAACAGTCCCAGGACAGGTACAGCACAGGCTCAGATACAGAGTAAATCTCCCTCTACACCGTCCACATCAAACACTCCCAGGACAGGTACAGCACGGGGTTAGATACAGAGTAAAGCTTCCTCTAGACTGTCCGCATCAAACACTCCCAGGACAGGTAAAGCACGGGGTTAGATACAGAGTAAATCTCACTGTACACTGTCCCCATCAAACACTCCCAGGACAGGAACAGCACGGGGTAAGATACAGAGTAAAGCTCCCTCTACACTGTCCCCATCAAACACTCCCAGGACAGGTACAGCACGGGGTTAGATACAGAGTAAAGCTCCCTCTACACTGTCCCCATCAAACACTCCCAGGACAGGTACAGCACGGGGTTAGATACAGAGTAAATCTCCCTCCACACCGTCCCCATCAAACACTCCCAGGACAGGTACAGCACATGGTTAGATACAGAGTAAATCTCCCTCTGCACTGTCCCCATCAGACACTCCCAGGACAGGTCCAGCACAGAGTTAGATACAGAGTAAATCTCCCTCTACACCGTCCCAATCAAACACTCCCAGGACAGGAACAGCACGGGGTTAGATACAGAGTAAAGCACCCTCTACACCGTCCAAATCAAACACTCCCAGGACATGTACAGCACGGGGTTAGATACAGAGTAAAGCTCCCTCTACACTGTCCCCCTCAAACACTCCCAGGACAGGTACAGCACGGGGTTAGATACAGAGTAATGCTCCCTCTACACTGTCCCCATCAAACACTCCCAGGACAGGTACAGCACGGGGTTAGCTACAGAGTAAAGCTTCCTCTCCACCGTCCCCATCAAACACTCCCAGGACAGGTACAGCACGGTGTTAGATACAGAGTAAATCTCCCTCTACACTGTCCCCATCAAACACTCCCAGGACAGGTACAGCACGGGGTTAGATACAGAGTAAAGCTTCCTCTACACCGTCCCCATCAAACACTCCCTAGAAAGGTACAGCACGGTGTTAGATACAGAGTAAATCTCCCTCTACACTGTCCCCATCAAACACTCCCAGGATGGGTACAGCACGGGGTTAGATACAGAGTAAATCTCCCTCTACACCGTCCCAATTAAACACTCCCAGGACAGTTACAGCACGGGGTTAGATACAGATTAAAGCTCCCTCTACACCGTCCCCATCAAACACTCCCAGGAGAGGAACAGCACGGGGTTAGATACAGAGTAAGGCTCCCTCTACACCGTCCCCATCAAACACTCCCAGGACAAGTACAGCACGGGGTTAGATACAGAATAAAGCTCCCTCTACACTGTCCCCATCAAACACTCCCAGGACAGGTAAATGCACAGGCTTAGATACAGAGTAAAGCTCCCTCTACACCGTCCACATCAAACACTCCCAGGACAGGTACAACACGGGGTTAGATACAGAGTAAAGCTCCCTCTACACTGTCCCCTACAAAAAACTCACAGGACAGGTACAGCACGGTGTTAGATACAGAGTAAAGCTCCCTCTACACCATCCCAATCAAACACTCCCAGACAGGTACAGCACAGGGTTAGATACAGAGTAAAGCTCCCTCTACACTGTCCCCATCAAACACTCCCAGGACAGGTACAGCAGGGGGTTAGATACAGAGTAAAGCTCCCTCTACACTGTCCCCCTCAAACACTCACAGGACATGTACAGCACGGGGTGAGATACAGAGTAAATCACCCTCTACACTGTCCGCATCAAACACTGCCAGGACAGGTACAGCATGGGGTTAGATACAGAGTAAAGCTTCCTCTACACCGTCCCCATCAAACACTCCCAGGACAGTTAAAGCACGGGGTTAGATACAGAGTAAAGCTCCCTCTACACCGTCCCAATCAAACACTCACAGGACAGGTACAGCACGGGGTTAGATACAGAGTAAAGCTCCCTCTACACTGTCCCCATCAAACACTCACAGGACATGTACAGCACGGGGTGAGATACAGAGTAAAGCTCCCTCTACACTGTCCCCATCAAACACTCCCAGGACAGGTACAGCACGGGGTAAGATACAGAGTAAATCTCCCTCTACACTGTCCCCATCAAACACTCCCAGGACAGGTACAGCACGGGGTTAGATACAGAGTAAAGCTTCCTCTACACTGTCCCCATCAAACACTCACAGGACAGGTACAGCACGGGGTTAGATAAAGAGTAAATCTCCCTCTACACTGTCCCCATCAAACACTCCCAGGACAGGTACAGCACGGGGTTAGATACAGAGTAAAGCTCCCTCTACACTGTCCCCATCAAACACTCACAGGACATGTACAGCACGGGGTGAGATACAGAGTAAAGCTCCCTTTACACTGTCCCCATCAAACACTCCCAGGACAGGTACAGCACGGGGTTAGATACAGAGTAAAGCTTCCTCTACACTGTCCCCATCAAACACTCACAGGACAGGTACAGCACGGGGTTAGATACAGAGTAAATCTCCCTCTACACCGTCCCCATCAAACACTCCCAGGACAGTTACAGCACGGGGTTAGATACCGAGTAAAGATCCCTCTACACCGTCCCCATCAAACACTCCCAGGACAGGTACAGCACGGGGATAGATACAGAGTAAAGCTCCCTCTACACCGTCCCCATCAAACACTCCCAGGACAGGTACAGCACGGGGTTAGATACAGAGTAAAGCTCCCTCTACACTGTCCCCATCAAACACTCCCAGGACAGGTACAGCACAGGCTTAGATACAGAGTAAAGCTCCCTCTACACCGTCCACATCAAACACTCCCAGGACAGGTACAGCACGGGGTTAGATACAGAGTAAAGCTCCCTCTATACTGTCCCCTACAAAAAACTCACAGGACAGGTACAGCACGGTGTTAGATACAGAGTAAGGCTACCTCTACACCATCCCAATCAAACACTCCCAGACAGGTACAGCACGGGGTTAAATATAGAGTAAAGCTCCCTCTACAATGACCCCATCAAACAATCCCAGGACAGGTAAAGTATAGTGTTAGACACAGAGTAAATCTCCCTCTACAATCACCCCATTAAACACTCCCAGGACAGGTACAGCACGGGGTAAGCTACAGAGTAAAGCTCACTCTACACCGTCCCCACCAAACACTCCCAGGACAGGTCCGGCACGGGGTTAGATACAGAGTCAAGCTCCCACTACACTGCCCCATCAAACACTCCCAGGACAGGTACAGCACGGGGTTAGGTACAGAGTAAAGCTTCCTCTACACTGTCCCCATCAAACACTCCCAGGACAGGTACAGCATGGGGTTAGATACAGAGTAAAGTTCCCTCTACACTGTCCCCATCAAACACTCCCAGGACAGGTACAGCACGGGGTTAGATACAGAGTAAATCTCCCTCTACAATGTCCCCATCAAACACTCCCAGGACAGGTACAGCACGGGGTTAGATACAGATTAAAGCTCCCTCTACGATATCCACATCAAACACTCCCAGACAGGTACAGCACGGGGTTAGATACAGAGTAAAGCTCCCTGTACACTGTCCCCTTCAAACACTCCCAGGACAGGTACAGCACGGGGTTAGATACAGATTAAAGCTCCCTCTACACTGTCCCCATCAAACACTCCCAGACAGGTACAGCATGGGGTTAGATACAGAGTAAAGCTCCCTCTACAATGTGCCCATCAAACACTCCCAGGACAGGTACAGCACGGGGTTAGATACAGAGTAAAGCTCCCTCTACACTGTCCCCATCAAACACTCCCAGGACAGGTACAACACAGGGTTAAATACAGAGTAAAGCTCCCCCTACACCCTCCCCATCAAACACTCCCAGAACAGGTACAGCACAGGGTTGGATACAAAGTAAATCTCCCTCTACACTGTCCCCATCAAACACTCCCAGGACAGGTACAGCACGGGATTAGATACAGAGTAAATCTCCTTCTACACTGTCCCCATCAAACACTCCCAGGACAGGTACAGCACGGGGTTAGATACAGAGTAAATCTCCCTCTACACTGTCCCCATCAAACACTCCCAGGACAGGTACAGCACGGGGTTAGATACAGAGTAAATCTCCCTCTACACTGTCCCCATCAAACACTCCCAGGACAGGTACAGCACGGGGTTAGATACAGAGTAAAGCTTCCTCTACACTGTCCCCAACAAACACTCTCAGGACAGGTACAGCACGGTGTTAGATACAGAGTAAAGCTCCCACTGCACTGTCCCCATCAAACAATCCCAGGACTGGTACAGCAAAGGGGTTACATACAGAGTAAAGCTCCCTCTACACTGTCCCCATCAACACACCCAGGACAGGGAGAGCACGGGATTACATGCAGAGTAAATCTCCCTCTACACTGTGCCCATCAAACATTCCCAGGAGAGGTAAAGCATGGGGTTAGATACAGAGTAAATCTCCCTCTACACTGTCCCCATCAAACACTCCCAGGACAGGTACAGCACGGGGTTCGATACAGAGTAAAGCTCCCTCTACAAAGTCCCAATCAAAAACTCCCAGGACAGTAACAGCACGGGGTTAGATACAGAGTAAATGAAAATCTACACTGTCCCAATCTAACACTCCCAGGACAGGTACAGCACGGGGTTAGATACAGAGTAAAGCTCCGTCTACACTGTCCCCATCCATCAATCACAGGACAGGTACAGCACGGGGATAGAGACAGAGTAAAGCTACCTCTACACCGTCCCCATCAAACACTCACAGGACAGGTACAGCACAGGGTTAGATACAGAGTAAAGCTCGCTCTACACTTTCCACATCAAACACTCCCAGGACAGGTGCAGCACAGGGTTAGATGCAGAGTAAGACTCCCTCTGAAAGGTCCCCATCAAACACTCCCAGGACAGGTACAGTACGGTGTTAGATACAGAGTAAATCTCCCTCTACACCGTCCCCATCAAACACTCCCAGGACAGGTACAGCACAGGGTTAGATACAGAGTAAAGCTCCCTCTACACCGTCCCCATCAAACACTCCCAGGACAGGTACAGCACGGGGTTGGATACAGAGTAAATCTCCCTCTACACTGTGCCCATCAAACAATGCCAGGACAGGTACAGCACGGGGTTAGATACAGAGTAAATCTCCCTCTACACTGTCCCCATCAAACACTCCCAGGACAGGTACAGCATCGTGTTAGATAAAGAGTGAACCTCCCTCTACACTGTCCCCATCAAACACTCCCAGGACAGGTACAGCACGGGGTAAGATACAGAGTAAAGCTCTCGCTGCACTGTCCCCACCAAACAGTCCCAGGACAGGTCCGGCACGGGGTTAGATACAGAGTAAAGCTCCCACTACACTGCCCCATCAAACACTCCCAGGACAGGTACAGCACGGGGTTAGATACAGAGTAAATCTCCCTCTACACCGTCCCCATCAAACACTCCCAGGACAGGTACAGCACGGGGTTAGATACAGAGTAAAGCTCCCTCTACACCGTCCCCATCAAACACTCCCAGGACAGGTACAGCACGGGGTTGGATACAGAGTAAATCTCCCTCTACACTGTGCCCATCAAACACTCCCAGGACAGGTACAGCACGGGGTTAGATAAAGAGTAAATCTCCCTCTACACTGTCCCCATCAAACACTCCCAGGACAGGTACAGCACGGGGTTAGATACAGAGTGAACCTCCATCTACACTGTCCCCATCAAACACTCCCAGGACAGGTACAGCACGGGGTAAGATACAGAGTAAAGCTCTCGCTGCACTGTCCCCACCAAACAGTCCCAGGACAGGTCCGGCACGGGGTTAGATACAGAGTAAAGCTCCCACTACACTGCCCCATCAAACACTCCCAGGACAGGTACAGCACGGGGTTAGATACAGAGTAAATCTCCCTCTACACCGTCCCCATCAAACACTCCCAGGACAGGTACAGCACGGGGTTAGATACAGAGTAAAGCTCCCTCTACACCGTCCCCATCAAACACTCCCAGGACAGGTACAGCACGGGGTTGGATACAGAGTAAATCTCCCTCTACACTGTGCCCATCAAACACTCCCAGGACAGGTACAGCACGGGGTTAGATAAAGAGTAAATCTCCCTCTACACTGTCCCCATCAAACACTCCCAGGACAGGTACAGCACGGGGTTAGATACAGAGTAAAGCTTCCTCTACAATGTCCCCATCAAACACACCCAGGAGACGTATAGCACGGGGTAAGATACAGAGGAAATCTCTCTCTGCAGAGTAACCATCAAAAACTCCCAGGAAAACTACAGCATGGTTTTAGATACAGAGTAAAGCTCCCTCTACACTGTCCCCATCAAACACTCCCAGGACAGGTACTGCACGGGGTTAGATACAGAGTAAAGCTCCCTCTACATGGTTCCCATCAAACACTCCCTGACAGGTACAGCACGGGGTTAGATAAAGAGTAAATCTCCCTCTACACTGTCCCCATCAAACACTCCCAGGACAGGAACAGCACAGGGTTAGATACAGAGTTAATCTCCCTCTACACTGTCCCCATCAAACACTCCCAGGACAGGCAATACACGGGGTTAGATACAGAGTAAATCTCCCTCAACACCATCCCCATCAAACACTCCCAAGACAGGTAAAGCACAGGGTTAGATACAGAGTAAATCTCACTCTACACTGACCCCATTAAACAATCCCAAGACAGGTACAGCACGGGGTAAGATACAGAGTAAACCTCACGCAACACTGTCCCCACCAAACAGTCCCAGGACAGGTCCGGCACGGGGTTAGATACAGAGTAAAGCTCCCACTACACTGCCCCATCAAACACTCCCAGGACAGGTACAGCACGGGGTTAGATACAGAGTAAATCTCCCTCTACACTGTCCCCATCAAACACTCCCAGGACAGGTACAGCACAGGGTTAGATACAGAGTAAAGCTCCCTCTACACTGTCCCCATCAAACACTCCCAGGACAGGTACAGCACGGGGTTAGATACAAAGTAAATCTCCCTCTACACTGTCCCCATCAAATACTCCGAGGACAGGTACAGCACGGGGTTGGATACAGAGTAAATCACCCTCTACACTGTCCCCATCAAACACTCCCAGGACAGGTACAGTACGGGGTTAGAAACAGAGTAAAGCTCCCTCTGCACTGTCCCCATCAAACACTCCCAGGACAGGTACAGCATCGTGTTAGATACAGAGTAAAGCTCCCTCTACACTGTCCCCATCAAACACTCCCAGGACAGGCACAGCACAGGGTTAGATATAGAGTAAAGCTCCCTCTACACTGTCCCCATCAAACACTCCCAGGACAGGTACAGCACGGGGTTAGATACAGAGAAAAGCTCTCGCTGCACGGTCCCCATCAACTCTCCCAGGACAGGTACAGCACAGGGTTAGATACAGAGTAAAGCTCCCTCTACACCAACCCCATCAAACACTCCCAGGACAAGTACAGCACGGGGTTAGATACAGAGTAAATCTCCCTCTACACTGTCCCCATCAAACACTCCCAGGACAGGTACAGCACGGGGTTAGATACAGAGTAAAGCTCCCTCTACACTGTCCCCATCAAACACTCCCAGGACAGGTACAGCACGGGGTTAGATACAGAGTTAATCTCCCTCTACACTGTCCCCATCAAACACTCCCAGGACCGGTACAGCACGGGGTTAGATACAGAGTAAATCTCCCTCAACACCGTCCCCAGCAAACACTCCCAAAACAGGTAAAGCACAGGGTTAGATACAGAGTAAATCTCAATCTACACTGACCCCATTAAACAATCCCAGGACAGGTACAGCACGGGGTTAGATACAGAGTAAAGCTCCCTCTACACCGTCCCCATCAAACACTCCCAAGACAGGTAAAGTACAGGGTGAGATACAGAGTAAAGCTCCCTCTACACCGTCCCCATCAAACACTCCCAAGACAGGTACAGCACGGGGTAAGATACAGAGTAAACCTCACGCAACACTGTCCCCACCAAACTGTCCCAGGACAGGTCCGGCACGGGGTTAGATACAGAGTAAAGCTCCCACTACACTGCCCCATCAAACACACCCAGGACAGGTACAGCACGGGGTTAGATACAGAGTAAATCTCCCTCTACACCGTCCCCATCAAACACTTCCAGGACAGGAACAGCATGGGGTTAGATACAGAGTAAAGCTCCCTCTACACCGTCCCCATCAAACACTCCCAGGACAGGTACAGCACGGGGTTGGATACAGAGTAAATCTCCCTCTACACTGTGCCCATCAAACACTGCCAGGACAGGTACAGCATCGTGTTAGATACAGAGTAAAGCTCCCTCTACACTGTCCCCATCAAACAGTCCCAGGACAGGTACAGCACAGGGTTAGATACAGAGTAAAGCTCCCTCTACACTGTCCCCATCAAACAATCCCAGGACAGGTACAGCACGGGGTAAGATACAGAGTAAATCTCCCTCTACACTGTCCCCATCAAACACTCCCAGGACATGTACAGCACGGGGTTAGATACAGAGTAAATCTCCCTCTACACTGTCCCCATCAAACAATCCCAGGACAGCTACAGCACGGGGTTAGATACAGCGTAAAGCCCTATCAACACTGTCGCCATCAAACACCACGAGGACAGATACAGCATGGGGTTAGATACAGTGTAAAGCTCCCTCTACAATGTCCCCATCAAACACTCCCAGGACAGGTACAGCACAGGGTTAATACAGAGTAAATTTCCCTCTTCTCCGTCCCCATCAAACACTCCCAGGACAGGTACAACACCGGGTTATATGCAGAGTAAAGCTCCCTCTACACTGTCCCCATCAAACACTCCCAGGACAGGTACAGCACGGGGTTAGATACAGAGTAAAGCTCCCTCTACACTGTCCCCATCAAACACTCCCAGGACAGGTACAGCACGGGGTTAGATACAGAGTTAATCTCCCTCTACACTGTCCCCATCAAACACTCCCAGGACCGGTACAGCACGGGGTTAGATACAGAGTAAATCTCCCTCAACACCGTCCCCAGCAAACACTCCCAAAACAGGTAAAGCACAGCGTTAGATACAGAGTAAATCTCAATCTACACTGACCCCATTAAACAATCCCAGGACAGGTACAGCACGGGGTTAGATACAGAGTAAAGCTCCCTCTACACCGTCCCCATCAAACACTCCCAAGACAGGTAAAGCACAGGGTGAGATACAGAGTAAAGCTCCCTCTACACCGTCCCCATCAAACACTCCCAAGACAGGTACAGCACGGGGTAAGATACAGAGTAAACCTCACGCAACACTGTCCCCACCAAACCGTCCCAGGACAGGTCCGGCACGGGGTTAGATACAGAGTAAAGCTCCCACTACACTGCCCCATCAAACACACCCAGGACAGGTACAGCACGGGGTTAGATACAGAGTAAATCTCCCTCTACACCGTCCCCATCAAACACTTCCAGGACAGGAACAGCATGGGGTTAGATACAGAGTAAAGCTCCCTCTACACCGTCCCCATCAAACACTCCCAGGACAGGTACAGCACGGGGTTGGATACAGAGTAAATCTCCCTCTACACTGTGCCCATCAAACACTGCCAGGACAGGTACAGCATCGTGTTAGATACAGAGTAAAGCTCCCTCTACACTGTCCCCATCAAACACTCCCAGGACATGTACAGCACGGGGTTAGATACAGAGTAAATCTCCCTCTACACTGTCCCCATCAAACAAGCCCAGGACAGCTACAGCACGGGGTTAGATACAGCGTAAAGCCCTATCAACACTGTCGCCATCAAACACCACGAGGACAGATACAGCATGGGGTTAGATACAGTGTAAAGCTCCCTCTACAATGTCCCCATCAAACACTCCCAGGACAGGTACAGCACGGGGTTAATACAGAGTAAATTTCCCTCTGCTCCGTCCCCATCAAACACTCCCAGGACAGGTACAGCACGGGGTTAGATACAGAGTAAAGCTCCCTCTACACCGTCCCCATCAAACACTCCCAGGACAGGTACTGCACGGGGTTAGATACAGAGGAAAGCACCCTCTACACTGTCCCATCAAACACTCCCAGGACAGGTACTGCACGGGGTGAGATACAGAGTAAAGCTCCATCTACACTGTCCCCATTAAACACTCCCTGACAGGTACAGCACGGGGTTAGATACAGAGTAAATCTCCCTCTACACTGTCCCCATCAAACACTCCCAGGACAGGAACAGCACAGGGTTAGATACAGAGTTAATCTCCCTCTACACTGTCCCCATCAAACACTCCCAAGACAAGTAAAGCACAGGGTTAGATACAGAGTAAATCTCACTCTACACTGACCCCATTAAACAATCCCAAGACAGGTACAGCACGGGGTAAGATAAAGAGTAAACCTCACGCAACACTGTCCCCACCAAACAGTCCCAGGACAGGTCCGGCACGGGGTTAGATACAGAGTAAAGCTCCCACTACACTGCCCCATCAAACACTCCCAGGACAGGTACAGCACGGGGTTAGATACAGAGTAAAGCTCCCTCTACACTGTCCCCATCAAACACTCCCAGGACAGGTACAGCAAGGGGTTAGATACAGAGTAAAGCTCTCGCTGCACGGTCCCCATCAACACTCCCAGGACAGGAACAGCACAGGGTTAGATACAGAGTAAAGCTCCCTCTACACCAACCCCATCAAACACTCCCAGGACAAGTACAGCACGGGGTTAGATACAGAGTAAATCTCCCTCTACACTGTCCCCATCAAACACTCCCAGGGCAGGTACAGCATGGGGTTAGATACAGAGTAAATCTCCCTCTACACCGTCCCGAACAAACACTCCCAGGACAGGTACAGCACGGGCTTAGATACAGAGTAAAGCTCCCTCTACACCGTCCCCATCAAACACTCCCAGGACAGGTACAGCACGGGGTTAGATACAGAGTAAATCTCCCTCTACACTGACCCCATTAAACAATCCCAAGACAGGTACAGCACGGGGTAAGATACAGAGTAGACCTCACGCAACACTGTCCCCACCAAACAGTCCCAGGACAGGTCCGGCACGGGGTTAGATACAGAGTAAATCTCCCTCTACACCGTCCCCATCAAACACTCCCAGGACAGGTACAGCACGGGGTTAGATACAGAGTAAAGCTCCCTCTACACCGTCCCCATCAAACACTCCCAGGACAGGTACAGCACGGGGTTGGATACAGAGTAAATCTCCCTCTACACTGTGCCCATCAAACACTCCCAGGACAGGTACAGCACGGGGTTAGATAAAGAGTAAATCTCCCTCTACACTGTCCCCATCAAACACTCCCAGGACAGGTACAGCACGGGGTTAGATACAGAGTAAAGCTTCCTCTACACTGTCCCCATCAAACCCTCCCAGGACAGGAACATCACGGGGTTAGATACAGAGTAAATCTCCCTCTACACTGTACCCATCAAACACTCCCAGGACAGGTACAGCACGGGGTTAGATACAGAGTAAAGCTTCCTCTACAATGTCCCCATCAAACACACCCAGGAGACGTATAGCACGGGGTAAGATACAGAGGAAATCTCTCTCTGCAGAGTAACCATCAAAAACTCCCAGGAAAACTACAGCATGGTTTTAGATACAGAGTAAAGCTCCCTCTACACTGTCCCCATCAAACACTCCCAGGACAGGTACTGCACGGGGTTAGATACAGAGTAAATCTCCCTCTACATGGTTCCCATCAAACACTCCAAGGACAGGTACAACACGGGGTTAGATACAGAGTAAATCTCCCTCTACACTGTCCCCATCAAACACTCCCAGGACAGGTACAGCATGGGGTTAGATACAGAGTAAAGCTCCCTCTACACAGTCCCCATCAAACACTCCCTGACAGGTACAGCACGGGGATAGATAAAGAGTAAATCTCCCTCTACACTGTCCCCATCAAACACTCCCAGGACAGGAACAGCACAGGGTTAGATACAGAGTTAATCACCCTCTACACTGTCCCCATCAAACACTCCCAGGACAGGCAATACACGGGGTTAGATACAGAGTAAATCTCCCTCAACACCATCCCCATCAAACACTCCCAAGACAGGTAAAGCACAGGGTTAGATACAGAGTAAATCTCATTCTACACTGACCCTATTAAACAATCCCAAGACAGGTACAGCACGGGGTAAGATACAGAGTAAACCTCACGCAACACTGTCCCCACCAAACAGTCCCAGGACAGGTCCGGCACGGGGTTAGATACAGAGTAAAGCTCCCACTACACTGCCCCATCAAACACTCCCAGGACAGGTACAGCACGGGGTTAGATACAGAGTAAATCTCCCTCTACACTGTCCCCATCAAACACTCCCAGGACAGGTACAGCACAGGGTTAGATACAGAGTAAAGCTCCCTCTACACTGTCCCCATCAAACACTCCCAGAACAGGTACAGCACGGGGTTAGATACAAAGTAAATCTCCCTCTACACTGTCCCCATCAAACACTCCCAGGACAGGTACAGCACGGGGTTAGATACAGAGTAAAGCTCTCGCTGCACGGTCCCCATCAACTCTCCCAGGACAGGTACAGCACAGGGTTAGATACAGAGTAAAGCTCCCTCTACACCAACCCCATCAAACACTCCCAGGACAAGTACAGCACGGGGTTAGATACAGAGTAAATCTCCCTCTACACTGTCCCCATCAAACACTCCCAGGACAGGTACAGCACGGGGTTAGATACAGAGTAAAGCTCTCGCTGCACGGTCCCCATCAAACACTCCCAGGACAGGTACAGTACGGGGTTAGATACAGAGTAAATCTCCCTCTACACCGTCCCGAACAAACACTCCCAGGACAGGTACAGCACGGGCTTAGATACAGAGTAAAGCTCCCTCTACACCGTCCCCATCAAACACTCCCAGGACAGGTACAGCACGGGGTTAGATACAGAGTAAATCTCCCTCTACACTGACCCCATTAAACAATCCCAAGACAGGTACAGCACGGGGTAAGATACAGAGTAAACCTCACGCAACACTGTCCCCACCAAACAGTCCCAGGACAGGTCCGGCACGGGGTTAGATACAGAGTAAAGCTCCCACTACACTGTCCCCATCAAACACTCCCAGGACAGGTACAGCACAGGGTTAGATACAGAGTAAAGCTCCCACTACACTGTCCCCATCAAACACGCCCAGGACAGGTACAGCACGGGGTTAGATACAGAGTAAATCTCCCTCTACACTGTCCCCATCAAACACTCCCAGGACAGGTACAGCACAGGGTTAGATACAGAGTAAAGCTCCCTCTACACTGTCCCCATCAAACCCTCCCAGGACAGGTACAGCACGGGGTTAGATACAAAGTAAATCTCCCTCTACACTGTCCCCATCAAATACTCCCAGGACAGGTACAGCACGGGGTTGGATACAGAGTAAATCACCCTCTACACTGTCCCCATCAAACACTCCCAGGACAGGTACAGCACGGGGTTAGATACAGAGTAAAGCTCCCTCTACACAGTCCCGATCAAACACTCCCAGGACAGGTACAGCATCGTGTTAGATACAGAGTAAAGCTCCCTCTATACTGTCCCCATCAAACACTCCCAGGACAGGTACAGCACAGGGTTAGATATAGAGTAAAGCTCCCTCTACACTGTCCCCATCAAACACTCCCAGGACAGGTACAGCACGGGGTTAGATACAGAGTAAAGCTCTCGCTGCACGGTCCCCATCAACTCTGCCAGGACAGGTACAGCACAGGGTTAGATACAGAGAAAAGCTCCCTCTACACCAACCCCATCAAACACTCCCAGGACAAGTACAGCACGGGGTTAGATACAGAGTAAATCTCCCTCTACACTGTCCCCATCAAACACTCCCAGGACAGGTACAGCACGGGGTTAGATACAGAGTAAAGCTCCCTCTACACTGTCCCCATCAAACACTCCCAGGACAGGTACAGCATGGGGTTAGATACAGAGTAAAGCTCTCGCTGCACGGTCCCCATCAAACACTCCCAGGACAGCTCCAGTATGGGGTTAGATACAGAGTAAATCTCCCTCTACACCGTCCCGAACAAACACTCCCAGGACAGGTACAGCACGGGCTTAGATACAGAGTAAAGCTCCCTCTACACCGTCCACATCAAACACTCCCAGGACAGGTACAGCACGGGGTTAGATACAGAGTAAATCTCCCTCTACACTGACCCCATTAAACAATCCCAAGACAGGTACAGCACGGGGTAAGATACAGAGTAAACCTCACGCAACACTGTCCCCACCAAACAGTCCCAGGACAGGTCCGGCACGGGGTTAGATACAGAGTAAAGCTCCCACTACACTGTCCCCATCAAACACTCCCAGGACAGGTACAGCACGGGGATAGATACAGAGTAAATCTCCCTCTACACCGTCCCCATCAAACACTCCCAGGACAGGTACAGCACGGGGTTAGATACAGAGTAAAGCTCCCTCTGCACCGTCCCCATCAAACACTCCCAGGACAGGTACAGCACGGGGTTAGATACAGAGTAAATCTCCCTCTACACTGTGCCCATCAAACACTCCCAGGACAGGTACAGCACGGGGTTAGATACAGAGTAAATCTCCCTCTACACTGTCCCCATCAAACAATCCCAGGACAGCTACAGCACGGGGTTAGATACAGCGTAAAGCTCTATCAACACTGTCGCCATCAAACACCACGAGGACAGATACAGCAAGGGGTTAGATACAGAGTAAAGCTCCCTCTACACTGTCCCCATCAAACACTCCCAGGACAGGTACAACACCGGGTTATATGCAGAGTAAAGCTCCCTCTACACCGTCCCCATCAAACACTCCCAGGACAGGTACTGCACAGGGTTAGATACAGAGTAAATCTCCCTCTACACTGTCCCATCAAACACTCCCAGGACAGGTACAGCACGGGGTTAGATACAGAGTAAAGCTTCCTCTACAATGTCCCCATCAAACACACCCAGGAGAGGTATAGCACGGGTTAAGATACAGAGGAAATCTCTCTCTGCAGAGTAACCATCAAAAACTCCCAGGAAAACTACAGCAAGGTTTTAGATACAGAGTAAATCTCCCTGTACACGGTTCCCATCAAACACTCCCAGGACAGGTACAGCACGGGGTTAGATACAGAGTAAATCTCCCTCTACACTGTCCCCATCAAACATTCCCAGGACAGGGACAGCACGGGGTTAGATACAGAGTAAAGCTCCCTCTACACTGTGCCCATCAAACACTCCCAGGACAGGAACAGCACGGGGTTAGATACAGAGTAAATCTCCCTCTACACTGTCCCCATCAAACACTCCCAGGACAGGTACAACACGGGGTTAGATACAGAGTAAATCTCCCTCTACACCGTCCCCATCAAACACTCCCAGGACAGGTACAGCACGGGGTTAGATACAGAGTAAATCTCCCTCTACACCGTCCCCATCAAACACTCCCAGGACAGGTACAGCACGGGGTTAGATACAGAGTAAAGCTCCCTCTACACTGTCCCCATCAAACATTCCCAGGACAGGTACAGCACGGGGTTAGATACAGCGTAAATCTCTATCAACACTGTCGCCATCAAACACCACGAGGACAGATACAGCACGGGGTTAGATACAGAGTAAAGCTCCCTCTACACTGTCCCATCAAACACTCCCAGGACAGGTACTGCACGGGGTTAGAAACAGAGTAAAGCTTCCTCTACAATGTCCCCATCAAACACACCCAGGAGAGGTATAGCACGGGTTAAGATATAGAGGAAATCTCTGTCTGCAGAGTAACCATCAAAAACTCCCAGGAAAACTACAGCATGGTTTTAGATACAGAGTAAATCTCCCTCTACACGGTTCCCATCAAACACTCCCAGGACAGGTACAGCACGGGCTTAGATACAGAGTAAATCTCCCTCTACACTGTCCCCATCAAACATTCCCAGGACAGGTACAGCACGGGATAAGATACAGAGTAAAGCTCCCTCTACACTGTGCCCATCAAACATTCCCAGGACAGGTACAGCACGGAGTTAGATACAGAGTAAATCTCCCTCTACACTGTCCCCATCTAACAGTCCCAGGACTGGTACAGCACGGAGTTAGATACACAGTAAATCTCCCTCTACACTGTCCCCATCAAACACTCCCAGGACAGGTACAGCACGGGGTTAGATACAGCGTAAATCTCCCTCTACACCGTCCCCATCAAACACTCCCAGGACAGGTACAGCACGGAGTTAGATACAGAGTAAATCTCCCTCTACACTGTCCCCATCAAACACTCCCAGGACAGGTACAGCACGGGGTTAGATACAGGGTAAATCTCCCTCTACACTGTCCCCATCAAACACTCCCAGGACAGGTACAGCACGGGGTTAGATACAGAGTAAATATCCCTCTACACTGTCCATTTCAAACATTCCCAGGACAGGTACAGCACGGGGTTAGATACAGAGTAAAGCTCCCTCTACACTGTCCCCATCAAACACTCCCAGGACAGGTACAGCACGGGGTTAGATACAGAGTAAAGCTCCCTCTACACTGTCGCCATCAAACACTCTCAGGGCAGGTACAGCACGGGGTTAGATACAGAGTAAAGCTCCCTCTACACAGTCCCCATCAAACACTCCCAGGACAGGTACAGAGCGGGGTTAGATGCAGAGTAAAGCTCCCTCTACACTGTCCCCATCAAACACTCCCAGGACAGGTACAGCACGGGGTTAGATACAGAGTAAAGCTCCCTCTACACTGTCCCCATCAAACATTCCCCGGACAGGTACAGCACGGGGATAGATACAGAGCAAATCTCCCTCTACACTGCCCCCATCAAACACTCCCAGGACCGGTAGAGCACGGGGTTAGATGCAGAGTAAATCTCCCTCTACACTGTCCCCATCAAACACTCCCAGGACAGGTACAGCACGGGGTTAGATACAGAGTAAAGCTCTCTCTACACTGTCCCCATCAAACACTCCCAGGACAGGTACAGCACGGGGTTAGATACAGAGTAAATCTCCCTCTTCACTGTCCCATCAAACAATCCCAGGACAAGTACAGCACGGGGTTAGATACAGAGTAAATCTCCCTCTACACTGTCCCCATCAAACACTCCCAGGACAGGTACAGCACGGGGTTAGATGCAGAGTAAATCTCCCTCTACACTGTCCCCATCAAACACTCCCAGGACAGGTACAGCACAGGGTTAGATACAGAGTAAGGCTCCCTCTACACTGTCCCCATCAAACACTCCCAGGACAGGTACAGCACGGGGTTAGATACAGAGTAAATCTCCCTCTACACTGTCCCCATCAAACACTCCCAGGACAGGTACAGCACGGGGTTAGATACAGAGTAAATCTCCCTCTACACTGTCCCCATCAAACACTCCCAGGACAGGTACAGCACGGTGTTAGATACAGAGTAAAGCTCCCTCTACACTATCCCTATCAAACACTCCCAGGACAGGTACAGCACGGGGTTAGATACAGAGTATATCTCCCTCTACACTGTCCCCATCAAACACTCCCAGGACAGGTTCAGCACGGGGTTAGATACAGAGTAAGGCTCCCTCTACACTGACCCCATCAAACACTCCCAGGACAGGTACAGCCCAGGGTTAGATACAGAGTAAATCTCCCTCTACACTGTCCCCATCAAACATTCCCAGGACAGGTACAGCACGGGGTTAGATACAGAGTAAAGCTCCCTCTACACTGTGCCCATCAAACACTCCCAGGACAGGAACAGCACGGGGTTAGATACAGAGTAAATCTCCCTCTACACTGTCCCCATCAAACACTCCCAGGACAGGTACAACACGGGGTTAGATACAGAGTAAATCTCCCTCTACACCGTCCCCATCAAACACTCCCAGGACAGGTACAGCATGGGGTTAGATACAGATTAAATCTCCCTCTACACCGTCCCCATCAAACACTCCCTGGACAGGTACAGCACGGGGTTAGATACAGAGTAAAGCTCCCTCTACACTGTCCCCATCAAACATTCCCAGGACAGGTACAGCACGGGGTTAGATACAGCGTAAAGCTCTATCAACACTGTCGCCATCAAACACCACGAGGACAGATACAGCACGGGGTTAGATACAGAGTAAAGCTCCCTCTACACTGTCCCATCAAACACTCCCAGGACAGGTACTGCACGGGGTTAGATACAGAGTAAAGCTTCCTCTACAATGTCCCCATCAAACACACCCAGGAGAGGTATAGCACGGGTTAAGATATAGAGGAAATCTCTGTCTGCAGAGTAACCATCAAAAACTCCCAGGAAAACTACAGCATGGTTTTAGATACAGAGTAAATCTCCCTCTACACGGTTCCCATCAAACACTCCCAGGACAGGTACAGCACGGGCTTAGATACAGAGTAAATCTCCCTCTACACTGTCCCCATCAAACATTCCCAGGACAGGTACAGCACGGAGTTAGATACAGAGTAAATCTCCCTCTACACTGTCCCCATCTAACATTCCCAGGACAGGTACAGCACGGAGTTAGATACACAGTAAATCTCCCTCTACACTGTCCCCATCAAACACTCCCAGGACAGGTACAGCACGGGGTTAGATACAGAGTAAATCTCCCTCTACACCGTCCCCATCAAACACTCCCAGGACAGGTACAGCACGGAGTTAGATACAGAGTAAAGCTCCCTCTACACTGTCCCCATCAAACACTCCCAGGACAGGTACAGCACAGGGTTAGATACAGAGTAAGGCTCCCTCTACACTGTCCCCATCAAACACTCCCAGGACAGGTACAGCACGGGGTTAGATACAGAGTAAATCTCCCTCTACACTGTCCCCATCAAACACTCCCAGAACAGGTACAGCACAGGGTTAGATACAGAGTAAGGCTCCCTCTACACCGTCCCCATCAAACACTCGCAGGACAGGTATAGCACGGGGATAGATACAGAGTAAAGCTCCCTCTACACTGTCCCCATCAAACACTCCCAGGACAGGTACAGCACGGTGTTAGATACAGAGTAAAGCTCCCTCTACACTATCCCTATCAAACACTCCCAGGACAGGTACAGCACGGGGTTAGATACAGAGTAAATATCCCTCTACACTGTCCCCATCAAACATTCCCAGGACAGGTACAGCACGGGGTTAGATACAGAGTAAAGCTCCCTCTACACTGTCCCCATCAAACACTCCCAGGACAGGTACAGCACGGGGTTAGATACAGAGTAAAGCTCCCTCTACACTGTCGCCATCAAACACTCTCAGGGCAGGTACAGCACGGGGTTAGATACAGAGTAAAGCTCCCTCTACACAGTCCCCATCAAACACTCCCAGGACAGGTACAGAGCGGGGTTAGATGCAGAGTAAAGCTCCCTCTACACTGTCCCCATCAAACACTCCCAGGACAGGTACAGCACGGGGTTAGATACAGAGTAAAGCTCCCTCTACACTGGCCCCATCAAACATTCCCAGGACAGGTACAGCACGGGGTTAGATACAGAGTAAAGCTCTCTCTACACTGTCCCCATCAAACACTCCAAGGACAGGTACAGCACGGGGTTAGATACAGAGTAAATCTCCCTCTACACCGTCCCCATCAAACACTCCAAGGACAGGTACAGCACGGGGTTAGATACAGAGTAAATCTCCCTCTACACTGCCCCCATCAAACACTCCCAGGACCGGTAGAGCACGGGGTTAGATGCAGAGTAAAGCTCCCTCTACACTGTCCCCATCAAACACTCCCAGGACAGGTACAGCACGGGGTTAGATACAGAGTAAAGCTCTCTCTACACTGTCCCCATCAAACACTTCCAGGACAGGTACAGCACGGTGTTAGATACAGAGTAAATCTCCCTCTTCACTGTCCCCATCAAACAATCCCAGGACAAGAACAGCACGGGGTTAGATACAGAGTAAATCTCCCTCTACACTGTCCCCATCAAACACTCCCAGGACAGTTACAGCACGGGGTTAGATGCAGAGTAAATCTCCCTCTACACTGTCCCCATCAAACACTCCCAGGACAGGTACAGCACAGGGTTAGATACAGAGTAAGGCTCCCTCTACACTGTCCCCATCAAACACTCCCAGGACAGGTACAGCACGGGGTTAGATACAGAGTAAATCTCCCTCTACACTGTCCCCATCAAACACTCCCAGGACAGGTACAGCACAGGGTTAGATACAGAGTAAGGCTCCCTCTACACCGTCCCCATCAAACACTCCCAGGACAGGTATAGCACGGGGATAGATACAGAGTAAAGCTCCCTCTACACTGTCCCCATCAAACACTCCCAGGACAGGTACAGCACGGTGTTAGATACAGAGTAAAGCTCCCTCTACACTATCCCTATCAAACACTCCCAGGACAGGTACAGCACGGGGTTAGATACAGAGTATATCTCCCTCTACACTGTCCCCATCATACACTCCCAGGACAGGTACAGCACGAGGTTAGATACAGTGTAAGGCTCCCTCTACACTGTCCCCATCAAACACTCCCAGGACAGGTACAGCACGGGGTTAGATACACAGTAAATCTCCCTCTACACTGTCCCCATCAAACACTCCCAGGACAGGTACAGCACGGGGTTAGATGCAGAGTATATCTCCCTCTACACTGTCCCCATCAAACACTCCCAGGACAGGTACAGCATGGGGTTAGATACAGAGTAAGGCTCCCTCTACACTGACCCCATCAAACACTCCCAGGACAGGTACAGCCCAGGGTTAGATACAGAGTAAATCTCCCTCTACACCAACCCCATCAAACACTCCCAGGACAGGTACTGCACGGGGTTAGATACAGAGTAAATCTCCCTCTACACTGTCCCCATCAAACACTCCCAGGACAGGTACAGCACGGGGTTAGATACAGAGTAAATCTCCCTCTATACTGTCCCCATCAAACACTCCCAGGACAGGTACAGCACGGGGTTAGATACAGAGTAAATCTCCCTCTACACTGTCCCCATCAAACAATCCCAGGACAGGTACAGCACGGGGTTAGATACAGCGTAAAGCTCTATCAACACTGTCGCCATCAAACACCACGAGGACAGATACAGCACGGGGTTAGATACAGAGTAAAGCTCCCTCTACACTGTCCCATCAAACACTCCCAGGACAGGTACTGCACGGGGTTAGATACAGAGTAAAGCTTCCTCTACAATGTCCCCATCAAACACACCCAGGAGAGGTATAGCACGGGTTAAGATATAGAGGAAATCTCTGTCTGCAGAGTAACCATCAAAAACTCCCAGGAAAACTACAGCATGGTTTTAGATACAGAGTAAATCTCCCTCTACACGGTTCCCATCAAACACTCCCAGGACAGGTACAGCACGGGCTTAGATACAGAGTAAATCTCCCTCTACACTGTCCCCATCAAACATTCCCAGGACAGGTACAGCACGGGATTAGATACAGAGTAAAGCTCCCTCTACACTGTGCCCATCAAACACTCCCAGGACATGTACAGCACGGGGTTAGATACAGAGTAAATCTCCCTCTACACTGTCCCCATCAAACACTCCCAGGACAGGTACAGCACGGGGTTAGATACAGAGTAAATCTCCCTCTACACCGTCCCCATCAAACACTCCCAGGACAGTTACAGCACGTAGTTAGATACAGAGTAAATCTCCCTCTACACTGTCCCCATCAAACATTTCCCAGGACAGGTACAGCACGGAGTTAGATACACAGTAAATCTCCCTCTACACTGTCCCCATCAAACACTCCCAGGACAGGTACAGCACGGGGTTAGATACAGAGTAAATCTCCCTCTACACCGTCCCCATCAAACACTCCCAGGACAGGTACAGCACGGAGTTAGATACAGAGTAAAGCTCCCTCTACACTGTCCCCATCAAACACTCCCAGGACAGGTACAGCACTGGGTTAGATACAGAGTAAATATCCCTCTACACTGTCCCCATCAAACATTCCCAGGACAGGTACAGCACGGGGTTAGATACAGAGTAAAGCTCCCTCTACACTGTCCCCATCAAACACTCCCAGGACAGGTACAGCACGGGGTTAGATACAGAGTAAAGCTCCCTCTACACTGTCCCCATCAAACACTCTCAAGTCAGGTACAGCACGGGGTTAGATACAGAGTAAAGCTCCCTCTACACAGTCCCCATCAAACACTCCCAGGACAGGTACAGAGCGGGGTTAGATACAGAGTAAAGCTCCCTCTACACTGTCCCCATCAAACACTCCCAGGACAGGTACAGCACGGGGTTAGATACAGAGTAAAGCTCCCTCTACACAGTCCCCATCAAACACTCCCAGGACAGGTACAGCACGGGGTTAGATACAGAGTAAATCTCCCTCTACACTGTCCCCATCAAACACTCCCAGGACAGGTACAGCACGGGGTTAGATACAGAGTAAAGGTCCCTCTACACCGTCCCCATCAAACACTCCCAGGACAGGTACAGCACGGTGTTAGATACAG
>JANJGN010002519.1:5000-20000 GCA_026770705.1 Isurus oxyrinchus
CCAGGATAGGTACAGCACGGTGTTAAATACAGAGTAAAGCTCCCCCTACACTGTCCCCATCAAACACTCCCAGGACAGGTACAGCATGGGGTTAGATACAAAGTAAAGCTCCCTCTACCCTGTCCCCATCAAACAATCCCAGGACATATACAGCACGGGGTTAGATACAGAGTAATGTTCCCTCTACACCGTCCGTATCAAACAATCCAGGGACAGGTACAGCACGGGGTTAGATAAAGTGTAAACTCCCTCTACACTGTCTCCCTCAAACACTCCCTGGACAGGTACAGCACCGGATTAGATACAGAGCAAAGCTTCCTCTACACTGTCTCCATCAAACACTCCCAGGACAGATACAGCACGGGGTTAGATACAGAGTAAAGCTCCCTCTACACTGTCTCCATCAAACACTCCCAGGACAGGTACAGCACGTGGCTGGATACAGAATAAACCTTCCTCTACACTGTCCCATTCAAACACTCCCAGGACAGGTACAGCACGGGGTTAGATACAGAGTAAAGCTCCCTCTGCACAGTCGCCATCAAACACTCCCAGGACAGGTACAGCACGTGGCTGGATACAGAATAAACCTTCCTCTACACTGTCCCCATCAAACACTCCCAGGACATTTACAGAACGGGGTTAGATACAGAGCACACCTCCCTCTACAGAGTCCAAATCAAACACTCCCAGGACAGGTACAGCATGGGGTTGGATACACACTAAATCTCCCTCTACACTGACCCCATCAAACACTCCCAGGACAGGTACAGCACGGGTTTAGATACAGAGTAAAGCTCCCTCTACACTGTCCCCAACAAACACTCCCAGGACTGGTACAGCACGGGGTTAGATACAGAGTAAAGCTCCCTCTACACTGTCCCCATCAAACACTCCCAGGACAGGTACAGCACGGGTTTAGATACAGAGTAAAGCTCCCTCTACACTGTCCCCAACAAACACTCCCAGGACTGGTACAGCACGGGGTTAGATACAGAGTAAAGCTCACTCTACTGTCCCCATCAAACATTTCCAGGACAGGTACAGCACGGGGTGAGATACAGAGAAAAGATCTCTCTACACCGTCCCCATCAAACACTCCCAGGACAGGTACAACACGGGGTTAGATACAGAGTAAGTCTCCCTCTACACCGTCCCGATCAAACACTCCCAGGACAGGTACAGCACGGGGTTAGATACAGAGTAAAGCTCCCTCTGCACCGTCCCCATCAAACACTCCCAGGACAGCTACAGCACTGGGTTAGAGACATGGCAAAGATCCCTCTACACTGTCCCCATCAAACACTCCCAGGACAGGTACAGCATGGGGTTAGGTACAGAGTAAAGCTCCCTCTACACTGTCCCCATCAAACACTCCCAGGACAGGTACAGCACGGGGTTAGATACAGAGTAAAGCTCCGTCTACACCGTCCCCATCAAACACTCCCAGGACAGCTACAGCATGGTGTTCAATACAGAGGAAAGCTCCATCTAAGCTGGCCCCATCAAACACTCCCAGGAAAGGTACAGCACTGGGTTAGAGACATGGCAAAGATCCCTCTACACTGTCCCCATCAAACATTCCCAGGACAGGTACAGCATGGGGTTAGGTACAGAGTAAAGCTCCCTCTACACTGTCCCCATCAAACACTCCCAGGACAGGTACAGCATGGGGTTAGATACAGAGTAAAGCTCCGTCTACACCGTTCCCATCAAACACTCCCAGGACAGCTACACCACGGGGTCAGATACAGAGTAAAACTCTCTCTACACTGTCCCCATGAAACACTCCCAGGACAGGTACAGCACGGGGTTAGATACAGAGTAAAGCTCCCTCTAAACTGGCCCAATCAAACACTCCCAGGACAGCTACAGCGCGGGATTAGATACAGAGTAAAGCTGCCTCTACACCGTCCCCATCAAACACTCCCAGGACAGGTACAGCACGGGGTTAGATACAGAGTAAATCTCCCTCTACACTGTCCCCATCAAACACTCCCAGGACAGGTACAGCACGGGGTTAAATACAGAGTAAAGCTCACTCTACACCGTCCCCATCAAACACTCCCAGGACAGGTACAGCACGGGGTTACATACTGAGTAAAGCTGCCTCTACACCGTCCCAATCAAACACTCCCAGGACAGGTACAGCACAGGGTTAGATACAGAGTAAAGCTCCCTCTAAACTGTCCCCATTAAACACTCCAAGCACAGGTGCAGCATGTGGTTTAGTACAGAGTAAAGCTCCCTCTGCCCTGTCCCCATCAAACAGTCCCACAACATGTACAGCACGTGGGTAGATACAGAATATATCTCCCTCTACAATGTCCCGTTCAAACACTCCCAGGACAGGTAAAGCACGGCGTTAGGTACCGAGTAAAGCTGCCTCTAAACCGACCCCATCAAACTCTCCCAGGACAGGTACAGCACGGGGTTAGATACACAGTAAAACTCCCTTTAAACTGTTCCCAACAAACACTCCCAGGACAGGTACAGCATGGGGTTAGATACAGAGTAAATCTCCCTCTACACCGTCCCCATCAAACACTCCTTGGACAGGTAGAGCACAAGGTTAGATTCTGAGTAATCCTCCCTCTACATCGTCCGCATCAAACACTCCCAGGACAGGTACAGCACGGGGTTAGATACAGAGTAAACTCCCTCTACACTGTCCCCATCAAACACTCCCAGGACAGGTACAGTAGGGGGTTCGATACAGAGTAAAGCTCCCTCTAAACTTTCCCATCAAACACTCCCAGGACAGGTACAGTAGGGGGTTCGATACAGAGTAAAGCTCCCTCTAAACTGTCCCCATCAAACACTCCCAGGACTGGTACAGCACGGGGTTAGATAAAGTGTAAAGCTCCCTCTTAACTATCTCCATCAAACACTCCCAGGACAGGTACAGCATGGGGTTAGATACAGAGTAAAGCTCCCTCTACACTGTCCCCATCCAACTCTCCCAGGACAGGTACAGCACGGTGTTCAATACAGTGTAAAGCTCCCTCAAAGCTGGCCCCATCAAACACTCCCAGGACAGGTACAGCACGGGGTTAGATACAGAGTAAAGCTCCCTCTACACTGTCCCCATCAAACACTCCCAGGACAGGTACAGCACAGGGTTAGGTACAGAGTAAATCTCCCTCTACACTGTCCCCATCAAACACTCCCAGGACAGGTACAGCACGGGGTTAGATGCAGATTAAAGCTTGCTCTACACTGTCCCCATCAAACTCTCCCAGGACAGGTACACCATGGTGTTAGATACAGAATAAAGGTCCCTCTACACTGTCCCCATCAAACACTCCAAGGACAGGTAAAGCACGGGCTTAGGTACAGAGTAAAGCTCCCTCTACACTGTACACATTAAAGCATCCCAGGACAGGTACAGCTCGGGGTTAGATACAGAGTAAAGCTGCCTCTACACTGTCCCCATCAAAACTCCCAGGACAGGTACAGCACGGGGTTAGATACAGAGTAAAGCTGCCTCTACACTGTCACCATCAAACACTCCCAGGACAGGTACAGCTTGGTGTTAGATACAGAGTAAAGCTCCCACTGCCCTGTCCCCATCAAACTGTCCCAGGACAGGTGCAGCACGGGGTTAGATACAGAGTAAAGCTCCTTCTACACTGTCCCCATTAAACACTCCAAGCACAGGTACAGCATGTGGTTCAGTACAGAGTAAAGCTCCCTCTATACTGTCACCATCAAACATTCCCAGGACAGGTACAGTTTGGAATTAGATACAGAGTAAAGGTCCCTCTGCCCTGTTCCCATTAAACACTCCCAGGACATGTACAGCACCTGGCTAGATACAGAATATATCTCCCTCTAACTGCCCCGTTCAAACACTCCCAGGACAGGTAAAGCACGGCGTTAGGTATCGAGTAAAGCTCCCTCTACACCAACCCCATCAAACTCTCCCAGGACAGGTACAGCACGGGGTTAGATACAGAGTAAAGCTCCCTCTACACCGTCCCCATCAAACACTCCCAGGACAGGTACAGCACGGGGTTAGATACAGAGTAAAGCTCCCTCTACACCGTCCCCATCAAACACTCCCAGGACAGCTACAGCATGGTGTTCAATACAGAGTAAAGCTCCATCTAAGCTGGCCCCAACAAACACTCCCAGGACAGGTACAGCACTGGGTTAGAGACATGGCAAAGATCCCTCTACACTGTCCCCATCAAACATTCCCAGGACAGGTACAGCATGGGGTTAGGTACAGAGTAAAGCTCCCTCTACACCGTCCCCATCAAACACTCCCAGGACAGGTACAGCACGGGGTTAGATACAGAGTAAAGCTCCCTCTACACTGTCCCCATCAAACACTCCCAGGACAGGTACAGCAGGGGGTTAGATACAGAGTAAAGCTCCCTCCACACTGTCCCCATCAAACACTCCCAGGACAGGTACAGCACAGGGTTAGATACAGAGTAAAGCTCCCTCTACACTGTCCCCATCAAACACTCCCAGGACAGGTACAGCACGGGGTTAGATACAGAGTAAATCTCCCTCTACACTGTCCCCTTCAAACACTCCCAGGACAGGTGCAGCACGGGGTTAGATACAGGATAAAGCTCCCTCTACACGGTCCCGACCAAACACTCCCAGGACAGGTACAGCACAAGGTTAGATAAAGAGTTAATCTCCCTCTACAGTGTCCCCATCAAACACTCCCAGGAAAGGTACAACACGGAGTTATATAGAGAGTAAAACTCCCTCCACACTGTCACCGTCAAACACTCCCAGGAAAGGTAAAGCACGAGTCTAGATACAGAATAAAGCTCCCGCTACACTGTCCACTTCAAAAACTCCCAGGACAGGTACAGTTCAGCGTTAGATACCAAGTAAAGCTCCCTCTAAACCGTCCCCATCAAACACTCCCAGGAAAGGTACAGCACGGGGTTAGATACAGAGTAAAGCTCCCTCTACACTGTCCCCTTCAAACAATCCCAGAACAGTTACAGCACAGCATTTGATACCGAGTAAAGCTCCCTCTACACCGTCCCCATCAAACTCTCCCAGGACAGGAACAGCACGGGGTTAGATAGAGAGCAAAGCTCCCTCTTCATAGTCCCCATCAAACAATCCCAGGACAGGTACAGCATGGGGTAAGATACAGAGTAAATTTCCCTCCACACTTTCCCCATCAAACACTCCCAGGTCAGGTACAGTACGGGATTAGAGACAGAGTAAATCTTCCTCTACACTGTCCCCATCAAACACTCCCAGGACAGGTACAGCACGGGGTTAGATACAGGATAAAGCTCCCTCTACACGGTCCCCACCAAACACTCCCAGGACAGGTGCAGCACAGGGTACAATACAGAGTAAATCTCCCTCTACTCTGTCCCCATCAAACACTCCCAGGACAGGCACAGCACGGGGTTAGATAAAGAGTAAATCTCCGTCTACACTGTTCCCATCAAACACTCCCAGGAAAGTTACAACACAGGGTTATATACAGAGTAAATCTCCCTGCACACTGTCACCGTCAAACACTCCCAGGACAGGTAAAGCACGAGTCTAGATACAGAATAAAGCTCCCTGTACACTGTCTCCATCAAACACTCCCAGGACAGGTACAGCACGGGGTTATATACAGAGTAAAGCTCCCTCTACACTGTTCCCATCATACACTCCCAGGACAGGTACAGCACGGGGTTAGATACAGAGTAAACCTCCCTCTACATTGTCCCCATCAAACACTCCTAGGAAAGGTACAGCATGAGGTTAGATACAAGTAAAGCTCCCTCTACACCGTCCCCATCAAACACTCCCAGGACAGGTACAGCACGGGATTAGATACAGAATACAGCACCCTCTACACTGTCCCCTTCAAACACTCCCAGGACAGGTACAGCACGGGGTTAGACCCTGAGTAAAGCTCCCACTAAACTGTCCCGATCAAACACTCTCAGGACAGGTACAGCACAGCATTCAACACAGAGTAAAGCTCCCTCTATACTGTCACCATCAACACTCCCTGGACAGGTACAGCACGGGGCCAGATACAGAATAAATCTCCCTCTACACTGTCCCCATCAAACACTCCAAGGACCGGTACAGCACGGTTTTAGATTCTGAGTAAAGCTCCCTCTACACCGTCCCCATCAAACACTCCCAGGACAGGTACAGCACGGTGTTAGATACAGAGTAAAGCTCCCTCTTCACCGTCCCCATCAAACTCTCCCAGGACAGGTACAGCACGGGGTTAGATACCGAGTAAATCTCCCTCTACACCGTCCCCATCAAACACTCCCAGGACAGGTACAGCACGGGGTTAGATATAGAGTAAATTTCCCTGTACAATGTCCCCATCAAACACTCCCAGGAAAGGTACAGCACCGGGTTTAATACAGAGTAAAGCTCCTTCTATACTGTCCCCTTCAAACACTCCCAGGATAGATACAGCAGGGGTTAGATACAGAGTAAATCTCCCTCTACACTGTCCCCTTTAAACACTCTCAGGACAGGTAAAGCACAGGGTTAGATACAGAGTAAAGCTTCCTCCACACTGTCTCAATCAAACACTCCCAGGACAGGTACAGCACGGGGTTAGTTACAAAGTAAAGCTCCTTGTACAGCGTAACCATCATATGATCCCAGTACAGGGACATCACGCGGTTAGATACAGAGTAAAGCTCCCTCTACACTGTCCCCATCAAACACACCCAGGACAGGTACAGCACGGGGTTAGATACAGAGTAAAGCTACCTCTACACCGTCCCCATCAAACACTCCCAGGACAGGTACAGCAAGGGGTTAGATACAGAGTAAATCTCCCTCTACGCCGTCCCCATCAAACTCTCCCAGGACGTGTAGAGCACAGCGTTAGATACAGAGTAAAGCTCCCTCTACACCGTCCCCATCAAACTCTTCGAGGACAGGGACAGGCCGGGTTTCGATACATAGTAAAGCTCCCTCTAAACTGGCCTCATCAAACACTCCCAGGACAGGTACAGCACGGGGTTAGATACAGAGTAAAGCTCCCTCTACACCGTCCCCATGAAACACTCCCAAGACAGGTACAGCTCGGGGTTAGATACAGAGTAAAGCTCCCTCTACACAGTCTTCATCAAACACTCCCAGGACAGGTACATCACGGGGTTAGATACAGAGTAAAGCTGCCACTACACTGTCTCCATAATACGCTCCCAGTACAGGCACAGCACAGCGTTAAATACCGAGTAAAGCCCCCTTTCCAACGTCCCCATCAAACACTCCCAGGACAGGTACAGCACTGCATTAGATACAGAGCACATCTCCGTCTACACAGTCCCCATCAAACACTCCAGGACAGGTACAGCACGGGGTTAGATACAGAGTAAAGCTCCGTCTACACAGTCCCCATCAAACACTCCAGGACAGGTACAGCATGGGGTTAGATACACCGCAAAACTCCCTCTTCAATGTCCCCATCAAACCCTCCCAGGACAGGTACAGCACAGGGTTAGGTACAGAGTAAATCTCCCTCTACACTGTCCCCATCAAACACTCCCAGGACAGCTACAGCATGGGGTTAGATACAGAGTAAATCTTCCTCTACACTGTCCCCATCAAACACTCCCAGGACAGGCACAGCACGGGGTTAGATACAGAGTTAACTCCCTCTAAACTGTCTCCATCAAACACTCCCAGGACAGGAACAGCACGGGGTTAGATACAGAGTAAATCTCATTCTACACTGTCCCAACGAAACACTCCCAGGACAGGTACAGCTCAGGGTACAATACAGAGTAAAGCTCCCTCTTCTCCGTCCCCATCAAACACTCCCAGGACAGGTACAGCACAGGGTTAGGTACAGAGTAAATCTCCCTCTGCACTGACCCATCAAATACTCCCAGGACAGGTACAGCACGGGGTTAGATACAGAGTAAATCTCCCTCTACACTGTCCTCATCAAACACTCCCAGGACAGCTACAGCACGGGGTTAGATAGAGAGCAAAGCTCCCTCTTCATAGTCCCCATCAAACAATCCCAGGACAGGTACAGCACGGGGTTAGATACAGAGTAAATTTCCCTCCACACTTTCCCCATCAAACACTCCCAGGTCAGGTACAGTACGGGATTAGAGACAGAGTAAATCTTCCTCTACACTGTCCCCATCAAACACTCCCAGGACAGGTACAGCACGGGGTTAGATACAGGATAAAGCTCCCTCTACACGGTCCCCACCAAACACTCCCAGGACAGGTGCAGCACAGGGTACAATACAGAGTAAATCTCCCTCTACTCTGTCCCCATCAAACACTCCCAGGACAGGCACAGCACGGGGTTAGATAAAGAGTAAATCTCCGTCTACACTGTTCCCATCAAACACTCCCAGGAAAGTTACAACACAGGGTTATATACAGAGTAAATCTCCCTGCACACTGTCACCGTCAAACACTCCCAGGACAGGTAAAGCACGAGTCTAGATACAGAATAAAGCTCCCTGTACACTGTCTCCATCAAACACTCCCAGGACAGGTAGAGCACGAGGTTATATACAGAGTAAAGCTCCCTCTACACTGTTCCCATCATACACTCCCAGGACAGGTACAGCACGGGGTTAGATACAGAGTAAACCTCCCTCTACATTGTCCCCATCAAACAGTCCTAGGAAAGGTACAGCATGAGGTTAGATACAAGTAAAGCTCCCTCTACACCGTCCCCATCAAACACTCCCAGGACAGGTACAGCACGGGATTAGATACAGAATACAGCACCCTCTACACTGTCCCCTTCAAACACTCCCAGGACAGGTACAGCACGGGGTTAGACCCTGAGTAAAGCTCCCACTAAACTGTCCCAATCAAACACTCTCAGGACAGGTACAGCACAGCGTTCAACACAGAGTAAAGCTCCCTTATACTGTCACCATCAACACTCCCTGGACAGGTACAGCACGGGGTTAGATACAGAGTAAAGCTCCCTCTACACTGTCCCCATCAAACACTCCAAGGACCGGTACAGCACGGTTTTAGATTCTGAGTTAAGCTCCCTCTACACTGTCCCCATCAAACACTCACAGGACAGGTACAGCACGGTGTTAGATACAGAGTAAAGCTCCCTCTACACCGTCCCCATCAAACTCTCCCAGGACAGGTACAGCACGGGGTTAGATACCAAGTAAATCTCCCTCTACACCGTCCCCATCAAACACTCCCAGGACAGGTACAGCACGGGGTTAGATATAGAGTAAATTTCCCTGTACAATGTCCCCATCAAACACTCCCAGGAAAGGTACAGCACCGGGTTTAATACAGAGTAAAGCTCCTTCTATACTGTCCCCTTCAAACACTCCCAGGATAGATACAGCAGGGGTTAGATACAGAGTAAATCTCCCTCTACACTGTCCCCTTTAAACACTCTCAGGACAGGTAAAGCACAGGGTAAGATACAGAGTAAAGCTTCCTCCACACTGTCTCAATCAAACACTCCCAGGACAGGCACAGCACGGGGTTACATACAGAGTAAAGCTCCCACTGCACTGTCCCCATCAAACACTCCCAGGACAGGTACAGCACGGGATTAGTTACAAAGTAAAGCTCCTTGTACAGCGTAACCATCATATGATCCCAGTACAGGGACATCACGCGGTTAGATACAGAGTAAAGCTCCCTCTACACTGTCCCCATCAAACACACCCAGGACAGGTACAGCACGGGGTTAGATACAGAGTAAAGCTACCTCTACACCGTCCCCATCAAACACTCCCAGGACAGGTACAGCAAGGGGTTAGATACAGAGTAAATCTCCCTCTACGCCGTCCCCATCAAACTCTCCCAGGACGTGTAGAGCACAGCGTTAGATACGGAGTAAAGCTCCCTCTACACCGTCCCCATCAAACTCTTCGAGGACAGGGACAGGCCGGGTTTCGATACATAGTAAAACTCCCTCTAAACTGGCCTCATCAAACACTCCCAGGACAGGTACAGCACGGGGTTAGATACAGAGTAAAGCTCCCTCTACACCGTCCCCATGAAACACTCCCAAGATAGGTACAGCACGGGGTTAGATACAGAGTAAAGCTCCCTCTACACAGTCTTCATCAAACACTCCCAGGACAGGTACATCACGGGGTTAGATACAGAGTAAAGCTGCCACTACACTGTCTCCATAATACGCTCCCAGTACAGGCACAGCACAGCGTTAAATACCGAGTAAAGCCCCCTTTCCAACGTCCCCATCAAACACTCCCAGGACAGGTACAGCACGGCATTAGATACAGAGCACATCTCCGTCTACACAGTCCCCATCAAGCACTCCAGGACAGGTACAGCATGGGGTGAAATACACCACAAAACTCCCTCTTCAATGTCCCCATCAAACCCTCCCAGGACAGGTACAGCACAGGGTTAGGTACAGAGTAAATCTCCCTCTACACTGTCCCCATCAAACACTCCCAGGACAGGCACAGCACGGGGTTAGATACAGAGTTAACTCCCTCTAAACTGTCTCCATCAAACACTCCCAGGACAGGAACAGCACGGGGTTAGATACAGAGTAAATCTCATTCTACATTGTCCCAACAAAACACTCCCAGGACAGGTACAGCACAGGGTACAATACAGAGTAAAGCTCCCTCTTCTCCGTCCCCATCAAACACTCCCAGGACAGGTACAGCACAGGGTTAGGTACAGAGTAAATCTCCCTCTGCACTGACCCATCAAACACTCCCAGGACAGGTACAGCACGGGGTTAGATACAGAGTAAAGCTCCCTCTACACAGTCTTCATCAAACACTCCCAGGACAGGTACAGCACGGGGTTAGATACAGAGTAAAGCTCCGTCTACACAGTCCCCATCAAACACTCCAGGACAGGTACAGCATGGGGTTAGATACACCGCAAAACTCCCTCTTCACTGTCCCCATCAAACCCTCCCAGGACAGGTACAGCACAGGTTTAGGTACAGAGTAAATCTCCCTCTACACTGTCCCCATCAAACACTCCCAGGACAGGTACAGCACGGGGTTAGATACAGAGAAAACTCCCTCTAAACTGTCTCCATCAAACACTCCCAGGACAGGAACAGCACGGGGTTAGATACAGAGTAAATCTCATTCTACACTGTCCCCATCAAACACTCCCAGGACAGTTACAACACGGGGTTAGATACAGAGTATATCTCACTCCACACTGACCCCATCAAACACTCCCAGGACAGGTAAAGCACGGTGTTAGATACAGTGTAAAGCTCCCACTACACCGTCCCCATCAAACACTCCCTGGACAGGTACAGCACGGAATTAGATACAGAGTAAAGCTCCCTCTACACTGTCACATCAAACACTCCCAGGACAGGTAAAGCACCGGGTTAGATATAGAATAAAGCTCCCTCTATACTGTCCCCACCAAACACTCCCAGGACAGGTACAGCACAGGGTACAATACAGAGTAAAGCTCCCTCTTCTCTGTCCCCATCAAACACTCCCAGGACAGGTACAGCACAGGGTTAGGTACAGAGTAAATCTCCCTCTGCACTGACCCATCAAATACTCCCAGGAAAGCTACAGCACGGGGTTAGATACAGAGTAAAGCTTCCTCTACACTGTCCCCATCAAACACTCCCAGGACAGGCACAGCACGGGGTTAGATACAGAGTAAACTCCCTCTAAACTGTCTCCATCAAACACTCCCAGGACAGGAACAGCACGGGGTCAGATACAGAGTATATCTCACTCCACACTGACCCCATCAAACACTCCCAGGACAGGTAAAGCACGGTGTTAGATACAGTGTAAAGCTCCCTCTACACTGTCACAATCAAACACTCCCTGGACAGGTACAGCACGGGGTTAGATATAGAGTAAAGCTCCCTCTACACTATTCCCATCAAACACTCCCAGGAAAGGTACAGCACGGGGTTAGATACAGAGTAAAGCTCCCTCTACACTGTCCCCATCAAACACTCCCAGGATAGGTGCAGCATGGGTTTAGATACAGAGTAAATCTCCCTCTACACTGTCCACATCAAACACTCCCAGGACAGATACAGCACGGGGTTAGATACAGAGTAAAGCTCCCTCTACACCGTCCCCATCAAACACTCCCAGGACAGGTACAGCATGGTGTTAGATACAGAGTAAATCTCCCTCTACACCGTCCCCATCAAACACTCCCAGGACAGGTACAGCACGGGGTTAGATACAGAGTAAAGCTTCCTCTACACTGTCCCCATCAAACACTCCCAGGACAGGTACAGCACGGGGTTAGATACAGAGGAAATCTCCCTCCACACTGTCACCATCAAACACTCCCAGGATAGGTGCAGCATGGGGTTAGATACAGAGTAAAGCTCCCTCTACACCATCCCCATGAAACACTCCCAGGACAGGTACAGCATGGGGTTAGATACAGAGTAAAGCTCCCTCTACACTGTCCGCATCAAACACTCCCAGGACAGGTACAGCACGGGGTTAGATACAGAGTAAAGCTCCCTCTACACTGTCCCCATCAAACACTCCCAGGACAGGTACAGCACGGGGTTAGATACAGAGTAAAGCTCCCTCTACACTGTCCCCATCAAACTCTCCCAGGACAGGTACAGCACGGGGTTAGATACAGAGTAAAGCTCCAACTACACTGTCTACATCAAACTCTCCCAGGACAGGTACAGCACGGGGTTAGATACAGAGTAAAGCTCCCTCTACACTGTCCCCATCAAACTCTCCCAGGACAGGTACAGCACGGGGTTAGATACAGAGTAAAGCTCCCTCTACACCGTCCCCATCAAACATTCACAGGACAGGTACAGCACGGGGTTAGATACAGAGTAAAGCTCCCTCTACACCGTCCCCATCAAAGACTCCCAGGACAGGTACAGCACGGGGTTAGATACAGAGTAAAGCTCCCTCTACACCGTCCCCATCAAACATTCACAGGACAGGTACAGCACGGGGTTAGATACAGAGTAAATCTCCCTCTACACCGTCCCCATCAAACACTCCCAGGACAGGTACAGCATGGGGTTAGATACAGAGTAAAGCTCCCTCTACACCGTCCCCATCAAACTCTCCCAGGACAGGTACAGCACGGGGTTAGATACCAAGTAAATCTCCCTCTACACCGTCCCCATCAAACACTCCCAGGACAGGTACAGCACGGGGTTAGATATAGAGTAAATTTCCCTGTACAATGTCCCCATCAAACACTCCCAGGAAAGGTACAGCACCGGGTTTAATACAGAGTAAAGCTCCTTCTATACTGTCCCCTTCAAACACTCCCAGGATAGATACAGCAGGGGTTAGATACAGAGTAAATCTCCCTCTACACTGTCCCCTTTAAACACTCTCAGGACAGGTAAAGCACAGGGTAAGATACAGACTAAAGCTTCCTCCACACTGTCTCAATCAAACACTCCCAGGACAGGCACAGCACGGGGTTACATACAGAGTAAAGCTCCCACTGCACTGTCCCCATCAAACACTCCCAGGACAGGTACAGCACGGGATTAGTTACAAAGTAAAGCTCCTTGTACAGCGTAACCATCATATGATCCCAGTACAGGGACATCACGCGGTTAGATACAGAGTAAAGCTCCCTCTACACTGTCCCCATCAAACACACCCAGGACAGGTACAGCACGGGGTTAGATACAGAGTAAAGCTACCTCTACACCGTCCCCATCAAACACTCCCAGGACAGGTACAGCAAGGGGTTAGATACAGAGTAAATCTCCCTCTACGCCGTCCCCATCAAACTCTCCCAGGACGTGTAGAGCACAGCGTTAGATACGGAGTAAAGCTCCCTCTACACCGTCCCCATCAAACTCTTCGAGGACAGGGACAGGCCGGGTTTCGATACATAGTAAAACTCCCTCTAAACTGGCCTCATCAAACACTCCCAGGACAGGTACAGCACGGGGTTAGATACAGAGTAAAGCTCCCTCTACACCGTCCCCATGAAACACTCCCAAGATAGGTACAGCACGGGGTTAGATACAGAGTAAAGCTCCCTCTACACAGTCTTCATCAAACACTCCCAGGACAGGTACATCACGGGGTTAGATACAGAGTAAAGCTGCCACTACACTGTCTCCATAATACGCTCCCAGTACAGGCACAGCACAGCGTTAAATACCGAGTAAAGCCCCCTTTCCAACGTCCCCATCAAACACTCCCAGGACAGGTACAGCACGGCATTAGATACAGAGCACATCTCCGTCTACACAGTCCCCATCAAGCACTCCAGGACAGGTACAGCATGGGGTGAAATACACCGCAAAACTCCCTCTTCAATGTCCCCATCAAACCCTCCCAGGACAGGTACAGCACAGGGTTAGGTACAGAGTAAATCTCCCTCTACACTGTCCCCATCAAACACTCCCAGGACAGGCACAGCACGGGGTTAGATACAGAGTTAACTCCCTCTAAACTGTCTCCATCAAACACTCCCAGGACAGGAACAGCACGGGGTTAGATACAGAGTAAATCTCATTCTACATTGTCCCAACAAAACACTCCCAGGACAGGTACAGCACAGGGTACAATACAGAGTAAAGCTCCCTCTTCTCCGTCCCCATCAAACACTCCCAGGACAGGTACAGCACAGGGTTAGGTACAGAGTAAATCTCCCTCTGCACTGACCCATCAAACACTCCCAGGACAGGTACAGCACGGGGTTAGATACAGAGTAAAGCTCCCTCTACACAGTCTTCATCAAACACTCCCAGGACAGGTACAGCACGGGGTTAGATACAGAGTAAAGCTCCGTCTACACAGTCCCCATCAAACACTCCAGGACAGGTACAGCATGGGGTTAGATACACCGCAAAACTCCCTCTTCACTGTCCCCATCAAACCCTCCCAGGACAGGTACAGCACAGGGTTAGGTACAGAGTAAATCTCCCTCTACACTGTCCCCATCAAACACTCCCAGGACAGGTACAGCACGGGGTTAGATACAGAGAAAACTCCCTCTAAACTGTCTCCATCAAACACTCCCAGGACAGGAACAGCACGGGGTTAGATACAGAGTAAATCTCATTCTACACTGTCCCCA
>JANJGN010002519.1:27500-68463 GCA_026770705.1 Isurus oxyrinchus
CTCCCTTCCTCCCTCTATCCATCCCTCCCTCCCTCCCTCTATCCCTCCCTCCCTCCCTCCTTCCCAGTCTCTACACCTCCCTTCCAGTCTCTATCCCTCCCTCCATCCCTCCCTCCCTCTATCCCTCCCTCCCTCCCTCTGTCCCTCCCTCCCTCTCTCCCTCCCTCCCTCTATCCCTCCCTCTGTCCCTCCCTTCCTCCCTCTATCCCTCCCTCCCTCCCTCTGTCCCTCCCTCCCTCTCTCCCTTCCTCCCTATCTCTATTGCTCCCTTCCTATCTCTATCCCTCTTCCTCTCTGTCTCCATCCCTCCCTCTTCCTCCCTGTCTCCACCCCTCCCTCTTCCTCCCTGTCTCCACCCCTCCCTCTTCCTCCCTGTCTCCATCCCTCCCTCTTCCTCCCTGTCTCCACCCCTCCCTCTTCCTCCCTGTCTCCACCCCTCCCTCTTCCTCCCTGTCTCCACCCCTCCCTCTTCCTCCCTGTCTCCACCCCTCCCTCTTCCTCCCTGTCTCCATCCCTCCCTCTTCCTCCCTGTCTCCATCCCTCCCTCTTCCTCCCTGTCTCTATCCCTCCCTCCCTCCCTCTGTCCCTCCCTCCCTCTCTCCCTCCCTCCCTCTATCCCTCCCTCTGTCCCTCCCTCCCTCCCTCCCTCTCTCCCTTCCTCCCTATCTCTATTGCTCCCTTCCTATCTCTATCCCTCTTCCTCCCTGTCTCCCTCCCTCTTCCTCCCTGTCTCCATCCCTCCATTCCCCTCTGCCTCTCCCCAAACTCAAGTAACCCCGCCTCCTTGCCACATCCTACCCTCGCTCTCCTCTTCCCTCCTTCCCGCTCCCTTCCCCTAATTCTCCACCCTCCCCCCTTTCTGCCCCCTCCCTCCCATCTCTCTCCCCCGCCCCTCCTTCCCCTCCCAATCTCCCTCCCTCCCTCCCACCCCACTCCGCCCCTCCCACCCCACCCTCCCCGGTTGCCCATGCGGAGCTCTGACTGGTGGCCATTTTCTCTTTCCCTCTCGCTGATTTGAGCCAAAAGGCCAAAGGTCACAGACGGAGGACTGTGCTCCGGGGGGTGGGGCCTGGGTCAGGTCCCCGGGTCAGGTCTGGCCAGCTGTGACTGCCCCTACCCACCTGGGTAACGTGGAGGTCACCCGCTATCGCCGGGTCACCTCGCTCAGTCAAGCCTGGAGACCCCAATCTACCCCCGGGTGGGAGAGGGGCCCCCTGAGGGGTCTCTGAACCTTGGCCAGTGTCCTGGGAGACGCTGACGTCAGCTGGGGAATGCATGGGAGGAGTTGGCATCAGAACGAACCTGTGTTCGTGTGGCACTGAGAGCGGCCGTGATTCATGCTCACATTCGACACTCACTGAGACCTGCTGGAGGGGCCTGCTCATGTATCAGGGGCTGTGAGAGTGTGTGTGTGTGAGAGAGAGAGAGTGAGAGAGTCTGTGTGTGTGTGTATGTGCATGTGAGTGTGAGAATGTGTGCGTGAGAGAGAGAGAGTGTGTGTCTGTGTGAGTGTGTGTGTGTGAGAGAGAGAGTGAGAGAGTCTGTGTGTGTGTGTGTGTGTGTGAGAGAGAGTGTGTGTGTCTGTGTGAGTGTGAGTGTGTATGTGTGTGTGAGAGAGAGTGTGTGTGTCTGTGTGAGTGTGTGCATGTGAGAGAGAGTGTGTGTGTCTGTGTGAGTGTGTGTGTGTGAGAGAGAGTGTGTGTGTCTATGTGAGTGTGAGAGTGTGTGTGTGTGTGTAAGAGAGAGTGTGTGTGTCTGTGTGAGTGTGTGTGTGTGAGAGTGTGTGTGTCTGTGTGAGTGTGAGAGTGTGTGTGTGTGTGAGAGAGAGTGTGTGTGTCTGTGTGAGTGTGTGTGTGTGAGAGAGAGTGTGTGTGTCTGTGTGTGTGTGTGAGAGAGAGAGTGTGTGAGAGAGAGTGTATCTGTGTGAGTGTGAGTGTGTGTGTGTGAGAGAGAGAGATGGTGTGTCTGTGTGAGTGTGAGTGTGTGTGTGTGTGAGAGAGAGAGAGACTGTGTGTGTCTGTGTGAGTGTGTGTGTGAGAGAGAGAATGTGTGTGTCTGTGTGAGTGTGAGAGTGTGTGTGAGAGAGAGAGTGTGTGTGTCTGTGTGAGTGTGTGTGTGAGAGAGAGTGAGAGAGAGAGTGTGTCTGTGTGTGTGTGTGTGTGTGTGTGTGTGGGAATTTGTGACTGTGTATGTGAGAGCGTGAGGGTGGGTATGTGTGAGAGTGTGTGTGGGTATGTGTGTGTGTGTGAGAGAGAGTGTGTGTGAGAGTTGTCTGTGTGTGTGTGTGTGAGTATGACAGTGTGTAGGGTGTGTGTGTGTGTGTGTGTGTGGGAATTTGTGACTGTGTGTGTGAGAGCGTGAGGGTGGGTATGTGTGAGAGGGGGTGTGGGTGTGTGTGTGTGAGACAGAGAGAGTGAGTGTGAGTGTGAGAGCGAGCGAGGGTGTGTGTGTGAGAGTGTGTGTGAGACTGTGTGGGTGGGTGTGTGTGTGAGAGTGTGTGTGTGAGGGTATGTGTGTGAGGATGTATGTATGTTTGTGAAAGAGAGTGTGTGTGAGTGTGAGAGTGTGTGTATGTGTGTGAGAGAGATGGTGTCTGTGATAGGGTATGTGTGTATGTGAGAGAGAGAGGGTGTGTGTGAGAGTGTGTGGGTATGTGTGTGTGTGTGAGAGAGTGTGTGAGTGTGTGTGAGGGTGTGTGTGTATGTGAGAGAGAGAGTGTGTGAGTGTGTGTGAGAAAGAGGGTGTCTGTGATAGGGTATGTGTGTGTGTGTGTATGTGAGAGAGAGAGGGTGTGTGTGAGTGTGTGTGTGTGTCTGTGCGTGTGTGAGAGACAGAGTGTGTGAGTGTGAGGGTGCGTGTTTGGGTCCATGTGTTTGAGTGTGAATGTTTATATATATATATATATATATACGCACACACCACACTGATAATTGTGGGCTAATATGTCCTGTAGTCTTTATTCTGGAACTTACACAATTTCTGTTGAGTTATTTTGAATTCATTTTGAGGATGTGGGTTTCTCCAGCTAGCCCATCATTTGTTTCCCATCCCTAATTGCCCCTTGAGAAGGTGGGGGTGAGCTGCCTTCTTGAACCACTACAGTCCCGTGTGGTGTAGGTACACCCACCGTGCTTTTAGGGAGGGAGTTCCAGGATTTTGTCCCGTGTGGTGTAGGTACACCCACCGTGCTGTTAGGGAGGGAGTTCCAGGATTTTGTCCCGTGTGGTGTAGGTACACCCATCGTGCTGTTAGGGAGGGAGTTCCAGGATTTTGTCCCGTGTGGTGTAGGTACACCCACCGTGCTGTTAGGGAGGGAGTTCCAGGATTTTGTCCCGTGTGGTGTAGGTACACCCACCATGCTGTTAGGGAGGGAATTCCAGGATTTTGTCCCGTGTGGTGTAGGTACACCCACCGTGCTGTTAGGGAGGGAGTTCCAGGATTTTGTCCCGTGTGGTGTAGGTACACCTACCGTGCTGTTAGGGAGGGAGTTCCAGGATTTTGTCCCGTGTGGTGTAGGTACACCCACCGTGCTGTTAGGGAGGGAGTTCCAGGATTTTGTCCCGTGTGGTGTAGGTACACCCACCGTGCTGTTAGGGAGGGAGTTCCAGGATTTTGTCCCGTGTGGTGTAGGTACACCTACCGTGCTGTTAGGGAGGGAGTTCCAGGATTTTGTCCCGTGTGGTGTAGGTACACCCACCGTGCTTTTAGGGAGGGAGTTCCAGGATTGTGACCCAGCGACAGTGAAGGAACGGCCGATATATTTCCAAGTCGGGATGGTGAGGGGCTCGGAGGGGAACTTACAGGTGGTGGGGTTCCCCATGTGTCTGCTGCCCTTGTCCTTCTAGGTGGTACAGGTGGTGGGTTTGGGCGGCGCTGTCGAAGGAGCCTTGGCGAGTTGCTGCAGTGCATCTTGTAGATGGTACATACACTGCTGCCCCTGTGCGTCGGTGGTGGAGGGAGTGAATGTTTGTGGATGGGGTGCCCATCAAGCGGGGCTGCTTTGTCCTGGACGGTGTCGAGCTTCTTGAGTGTTGTGGGAGCTGCACTCATCCAGGCAAGTGGGGAGTATCCCATCACACTCCTGACTGGTGCCTTGTAGATGGGGGACAGGCTTTGGGGAGTCAGGAGGTGAGTTACTCTCCGCAGGATTCCCAGCCTCTGACTTGCTCTTGTAGCCACAGTATTTATCTGGCTGGGTCCAGTTCAGTTTCTGGTCAATGGTAACCCCCAGGATGTTGATAGTGGGGGATTCAGTGATGGGAATGCCATTGAATGTCAAGGGGCGATGGTTAGATTCTCTCTTGTTGGAGATGGTCATTGCCTGGCACTTGTGTGGGGTGAATGTTACTTGCCACTTGTCAGCCCCAAGCCTGGATATTGTCCAGGTCTTGCTGCATTTGGACATGGACTGCTTCAGTATCTGAGGAGTCGCGAATGGTGCTGAACATTGTGCAACCATCAGCGAACATCCCCACTTCTGACCTTATGATGGGAGGAAGGTCATTGATGAAGCAGCTGAAGATGGTTGGGCCGAGGACACTACCCTGAGGAACTCCTGCAGTGATGTCCTGGAGCTGAGATGACTGACCCCCAACAACCACAACCAACTTCCTTTGTGCTGGGTATGACCCCAACCAGCGGAGAGTTTTCCCCCTGATTCCCATTGACTCCAGTTTTGCTGGGGCTCCTTGATGCCACACTCGGTCAAATGCTGCCTCGATGTCAAGGGCAGTCACTCTCACCTCACCTCGGGAGCTCAGCTCTGTGGTCCATGTTTGAACCAAGGCTGTAGTGAGGTCAGGAGCTGAGTGGCCCTGGCAGAACCCAAACTGAGCATCAGTGAGCAGGTTATTGCTAAGCAAGTGCCGCTCGAAAGCACTGTTGATGACCCCTTCCATCACTTTACTGATGATGGAGAGTAGACTGATGGGGCGGTAATTGGCCGGGTTGGATTTGTCCTGCTTTTTGTGTACAGGGCATACCTGGGTAATTTTCCACATAGCCGGGTAGATGCCAGTGTTGTAGCTGTACTGGAACAGCTTGGCTAGGGGCACGGCTCCCTCAGCACTGACCCTCCGACAGTGCGGTGCTCCCTCAGCACTGACCCTCCCACAGTGCGGCGCTCCCTCAGCACTGACCCTCTGACAGTGCGGTGCTCCCTCAGCACTGACCCTCCCACAGTGCGGCACTCCCTCAGCACTGACCCTCCCACAGTGCGGCGCTCCCTCAGCACTGACCCTCCGACAGTGCGGCACTCCCTCAGCACTGACCCTCCGACAGTGCGGTGCTCCCTCAGCACTGACCCTCCCACAGTGCGGCGCTCCCTCAGCACTGACCCTCCGACAGTGCGGCACTCCCTCAGCACTGACCCTCCGACAGTGCGGCGCTCCCTCAGCACTGACCCTCCGACAGTGCGGCGCTCCCTCAGCACTGACCCTCCCACAGTGCGTTGCTCCCTCAGCACTGACCCTCCGACAGTGTGGCGCTCCCTCAGTACTGACCCTCCGACAGTGCGGCGCTCCCTCAGCGCTGACCCTCCTACAGTGCGGCGCTCCCTCAGCACTGACCCTCCGACAGTGCGGCTCTCCCTCAGCACTGACCCTCCGACAGTGCGGCGCTCCCTCAGCACTGACCCTCCGACAGTGCGGTGCTCCCTCAGCACTGACCCTCCTACAGTGCGGCGCTCCCTCAGCACTGACCCTCCGACAGTGCAGCGCTCCCTCAGCACTGACCCTCCGACAGCGCGGCGCTCCCTCAGCACTGACCCTCCGACAGTGCGGCACTCCCTCAGCACTGACCCTCCGACAGTGCGGCGCTCCCTCAGCACTGACCCTCCGACAGTGCGGTGCTCCCTCAGCACTGACCCTCCTACAGTGCGGCGCTCCCTCGCTTCAGCAGTTTGAAGGGACGCTGTGCAGAAAGCATGACTTTTCAGCCTCCTCCTCCACTGCAACAAATCTGTGGCTCTGTGAGAACAGCTGAGAGATGGAGCATTAAGTTGTCACCCATCTGCTGCCGAAAGTCTCCTTCATTTCTCCTTGGCTCAGTCACTTCCGAAACTGCCTAAAGCCATTAACAGTTTCAGCAACCTTTTAGTGCCTTGTGAGCAGTGGGCACAGCAGGCATGAGTTCTCACCAGCTCCGATGTGACATTAACAAAAACAGTAAGACCGAATCAAAATGTGGAGTTAAAGAGAGAATCATTCAAACTCTCCGGGTTCCTGTCAAGAGCCAGAATGAATACTGTCGGATTGATCCCTCAGCACCAACACTGTTAAACTGTGGGTAAATCACTGGGTTACTAAGGCAGATCCACGCTGTCGGAGAGTCAGCGCCGAGGGAGCGCCGCACTGTCGGAGGGTCAGTGCTGAGGGAGCGCCGCACTGTGGGAGGGTCAGTGCTGAGGGAGCGCTGCACTGTGGGAGGGTCAGTGCTGAGGGAGCGCCGCACTGTCAGAGGGTCAGTGCTGAGGGAGAGCCGCACTGTCGGAGGGTCAGTGCTGAGGGAGCGCCGCACTGTCGGAGGGTCAGCGCTGAGGGAGCGCCGCGCTGTCGGAGAGTCAGTGCTGAGGGAGCGCCGCACTGTCGGAGGGTCAGTGCTCAGGGAGTGCCGCACTGTCGGAGGGTCAGTGCTGAGGGAGTGCCGCACTGTCGGAGGGTCAGTGCTGAGGGAGTGCCGCACTGTCGGAGGGTCAGTGCTGAGGGAGTGCCGCACTGTCGGAGGGTCAGTGCTGAGGGAGCGCTGCACTGTGGGAGGGTCAGTGCTGAGGGAGTGCCGCACTGTCGGAGGGTCAGCGCTGAGGGAGCGCCGCACTGTGGGAGGGTCAGTGCTGAGGTAACACCGCACTGTGGGAGGGTCAGTGCTGAGGGAGCGCCGCACTGTGGGAGGGTCAGTGCTGAGGGAGCGCCGCACTGTCGGAGGGTCAGTGCTGAGGGAGAGCTTCACTGTCGAAGGGTCAGTGCTGAGGGAGCGCCGCACTGTCGGAGGGTCAGTGCTGAGGGAGCGCTGCACTGTGGGAGGGTCAGTGCTGAGGGAGCGCCGCACTGTCGGAGGGTCAGTGCTGAGGGAGCGCCGCACTGTGGGAGGGTCAGTGCTGAGGGAGCGCCGCACTGTCGGAGGGTCAGTGCTGAGGGAGCGCCACACTGTGGGAGGGTCAGTGCTGAGGGAGTGCCGCACTGTCGGAGGGTCAGTGCTGAGGGAGTGCCGCACTGTGGGAGGGTCAGTGCTGAGGGAGAGCCACACTGTCGGAGGTATGGTCTTACAGGATGAGATGTTAAACCCTTGGCCTCCACCTGCCGCTTTGGATGGACGTCAGAGACAGCCCAAGCTTTCGTGTAATACGAGGGTCGGCGGGAATTCTCCCTGATGCCTTGCGGCAATATTTAACCCTCACCTCACCCCGCTGAAAAAGCAGAAGACCCGGGCCGTTATGACGTTGCTGTTGGCGGGATCGTGCTGTGCGACATCGGGCCTCTCGGTCCTGACAAGTGGGGGAAGGGGGAAGGAAAACTCTCTGATTGGCTGTGGAGGGATTTGGGAGAGGCTGAGGCGGCGAGAAGGGGCTGTCGGGATTGGAAGCCCTGCCCGTTACTCCCGAGCCTCGAGCGGCGCTATACAAATGCAAGTTGCCCCGTACTCGAGTTTCTTTGTCGCCTCGTGTGTTAAGATAAGAATGCCGGTCCCGGGGGGGCAGCAGGAGGCGGTCGGAGCCGGATTGGGCCTGCTCTGTGAGGCACAGATGCAGGCGTGGGTGGCAGTTCTAGTTCTCGGTCTAGTCAGTGGGGTGTGAAGGTGACAAATGCTGCCAAGTTGGCGGATCCAGATGCACCAACCCACCAGATTTTCCAAGACGTGTCTGGGCTGTGAGGAAACATTTATTCAGCTACTCCCTCTGCAGCCTGCCCCGCTCCCTCAGCTCCACCAACTGCAGATAGGCTCCCTGAGCACGACAAGGCCATTCTGTAGACACAGGCAGCGATGCCAAAATAATCCCGCTCTCCCCCCCGGAGCTCTGTGTTCATCCCAAACTAATCCCACTGCCCCGCTCTCTCCCCATAGCCCTGTATCAATCCCCAAACTAATCCCACTGCCCCGCTCTCTCCCCATAGCCCTGTATCAATCCCCAAACTAATTCCCACTGCCCCGCTCTCTCCCCATAGCCCTGTATCAATCCCCAAACTAATCCCACGGCCCCGCTCTCTCCGCATAGATCTGTAACAATTCCCAAACTAATCCCACTGCCCCCGCTCTCTCCGCATAGATCTGTAACAATTCCCAAACTAATCCCACTGCCCCGCTTTCTCCCCATAGCCCTGTATCAATCTCAAACTAATCCCAGTGACCCACACTCACCCCAAAGCACTATATCAATCCCAAACTAATTCCACTGTCCCACTCTCTCCCCATAGCCCTGTATCAATCCCCAAACTAATACCACTGCCCCGCTCTCTCCCCATACCCCTGTATCAATCCCCAAACTAATCCCACTGCCCCACACTTTCCCCACAGCCCATCATCATCCCCAAACTAATCCCACTGACCCGCTCTCTCCCCATAGCCCTGTATCAATCCCCAAACGAATCCCACTGCCCCGCTCTCTCCCCATAGCCCTGTATCATCCCCAAACTAATCCCACTGACCCGCTCTCTCCCCATAGCCCTGTATCAATCCCAAACTAATCCCACTGCCCCATTCTCTCCCCATAGCCTTGTATCTATCTCAAACTAATCCCACTGCCCCGCTCTCTCCCCATATGGTTGTATCTATCCCCAAACTAATCGCACAGCTCCACTCTCGCCACATAGCCCTGTATCAATCCCAAACTAATCCCACTGCCCTGCACTCTCCTGATAGCTCTGTATTACTACCCAAACTAATCCCACTGCCCCACTCTCTCCCCATAGCCCTGCATCAATCACAAACTAATCCCACTGTCCCGCTCTCTCCCCATAGCCCTGTATCAACCCCCAAACTAATCCCACTGCCCCGCACTCTCCCCATAGCCCTGTATCAATCCCCAAACTAATCCCACAGCACCACTCTTGCCACATAGCTCTGTATCAATCCCAAACTAATCCCACTGTCCCACTCTCTCCCCATAGCCCTGTATCAATCCCCAAACTAATCCCACTGCCCCACTCTCTCCCCATAGCCCTGTATCAATCCTAAACTAATCCCACTGCCCCGTGCTCCCCCCATAGCCCGGTATCAATCGCCAATCTAATCCCACAACCCCACTGTCTCCCCATATGGTTGTATCATTCCCCAAACTAATCCCAGAGCACCACTCTCGCCACATAGCTCTGTATCAATCCCCAAACTAATCCCACTGCCCCGCACTCTCCCCATAGCCCTGTATCAATCCCCAAACTAATCCCACAGCACCACTCTTGCCACATAGCTCTGTATCAATCCCAAACGAATCCCACTGTCCCACTCTCTCCCCATAGCCCTGTATCAATCCCCAAACTAATCCCAACGCCCCGCTCTCTCCGCATAGCCCTGTATCAATCCCCAAACTAATCCCACTGCCCTGCTCTCTCCTCATAGCCCTGTATCAATACCAAACTAATCCCTCTGTCCCGCTCTCTCCCCATAGCCCTGTATCAATCCCCAAACAAATCCCACTTTCCCCCGGGAGCTCTGTGCTAATGCCAAACTAATCCCACTGTCCTGCTCTCACACTATATCCATGTATTAATCCCCAAACTAATCCCACTGCCCCACTCTCTCCCATAGCCCTATATCAATCTCCAAACGAATCCCACTGTACCGCTCTCTCCCCATAGCCCTGTGTCAATCCCCAAACGAATCCCAGTGCCCCACTCTCTCCCCATAGCCCTGTATCAATCCCCAAACTAATCCCACTGCCCCGCGCTCCCCCCATAGTCCTGTATCAATCCCCAAACTAATCCCACTGCCCCGCTCTCCTCAAATCCCTTTATCAATCTCGAAACTAATCCCACTGTCCTGCTCTCTCCCCATAGCCCTGTGTCAATCCCCAAACTAATCCCACTGCCCCACTCTCCCCCCATAGCCCTGTATCAATCCCCAAACTAATCCCACTGCCCCACTCTCTCCCCATAGCCCTGTATCAATCCCCAAACTAATCCCACTGCCCCACTCTCTCCCCATAGCTCTGTATCAATCCCCAATCTAATCCCACTGCCCCACTCTCTCCCCATAGCTCTGTATCAATCCCCAATCTAATCCCACTGCCCCACTCTCACCACATAGACCTGTAACAATTCCTAAACTAATCCAACTGCCCCACTCTCTCCCCAAAGTCCTGTATCAATCTCCAATCTGATCCCAATACCCTGCTCTCTCCCCATATCCCTGTATCAATCCCCAAACTAATCCCACTGCCCCGCTCTCTCCCCATAGCCCTGTATCAATCCCCAAACTAATCCCACAACCCCACTGTCTCCCCATAGCCCTGTATCAATCCCCAAACTAATCCCACAACCCCACTGTCTCCCCATAGCCCTGTATCAATCCCCAAATAAATCCCAATGCACCACTCTCGCCACATAGTCCTGTATCAATCCCCAAACTAATCCCACTGCCCCATTCTCTCCCCATAGCCCTGTATCAATCACAACCTAATCCCACTGCCCCAATCTCTCCCCATAGCCCTGTATCAATTCCCAAACTAATCCCACTGCCCCGCTCTCTCACCATTGCCCTGTATCAATCCTAAACTAATCCCACTGCCCTGCTCTCTCCCCATATGGTTGTATCAATCCCCAAACTAATCCCACAGCACCACTCTCGCCACATAGCTCTGTATCATTCCCCAAACTAATCCCACTGCCCCGCTCTCCCACCAAAGCCCTGTATCAATCCCCAAACTAATCCCACAGCACCACTCTCGCCACATAGCTCTGTATCATTCCCCAAAGTAATCCCACAAACCCACTGTCTCCCCATATGGTTGTATCAATCCCCAAACTAATCCCACTGCCCCGCTCTCTCAGCATAGACCTGTAACAATTCCCAAACTAATCCCACTGCCCCGCTCTCTCCCCATAGCCCTGTATCAATCTCAAACTAATCCCAGTGCCCCACACTCAACCCAAAGTACTATATCAATCCCCAAACTAATCCCACTGCCCTGCTTTCTCCCCATAGCCCTGTCTCAATCCCCAAACTAATCCCACTGCCCCACGCTCTCCCCATAACCCTGTAACAACCCCAAACAAATCCCACTGCCCCGGTCTCTCCCCATAGCCATGTATAAATCCCGAAACTAATCCCACTGCCCCGCTCTCTCCCCATAGCCCTGTATCAATCCCCAAACTAATCCCACTGCCCCGTTCTCTCCCCATAGCCCTGTATCAATCCCCAAACTAATCCCACTGCTCCACACTCTCCCCATGGCCCTGTATCAATCCCCAAACTAATCCCACTGCCCCGTTCTCTCCCCATAGCCCTCTATTAATCCCATACAAATCCCACTGCTCCGCTCTCGCCCCGTAGCCCTGTATCAAACCCAGACTAATCCCACTGCCCCGTTCTCTCCCCATAGCCCTCTATTAATCCCAAACAAATCCCACTGCTCCGCTCTCGCCCCGTAGCCCTGTATAAATCCACAAACTAATCCCACTGCCCCGCTCTCTCCCCATAGCCCTGTATCAATCCCCAAACAAATCCCACTGCCCCACACTTTCCCCACAGCCCTGTATTAATCCCCAAACTAATCCCACTGTCCCGCTCTCTCACCATAGACCTGTATCAATCCCCAAACTAATTCCACAGCACCACTCTCGCCACATAGCTCTGTATCATTCCCCAAACTAATTCCACTGCTCCGCTCTCTCCCCATTGCCCTGTATCAACCCCCAAACTAATCCCACTGCCCCGCTCTCTCCTCATAGCCTGTATCAATCCCCAAACTAATCCCACTGCCCCGCTCTCTCCCCATAGCCCTGTATCAATCCCCAAACTAATCCCACTGTCCCACTCTCTCCTCAAATCCCTTTATCAATCACCAATCTAATCCCACTGTCCCGCTCTATCGTCATAGTCCTGTATCAATCCCCAAACTAATCCCACTACCCCGCACTCTCCCATATGCCTTTATCAATCCCCAAACTAATCCCACTGCCCCGCTCTCTCCTCATAGCCCTGTATCAATACCAAACTAATCCCACTGCCCCGCACTCTCCCCATAGCCCCATATCAATCCCCAAACTAATCCCACTGTCCCACTCTCTCACCATAGCCCTGTATCAATCCCCAATCTAATCCCACTGCCCCAGTCTCTCCCCTTAGCCCTGTATCAATCCCCAAACTAATCCAACTGCCCCTCTCGCTCCCCATAGCCCTGTATCAATCCCCAAACTAATCCCACTGCCCTGCTCTCTCACCATAGCCCTGTATCAATCCCCAAACTAATCCCACTGCCCCTCTCGCTCCCCATAGCCCTGTATCAATCCCCAAACTAATCCCACTGCCCCGCTCTCCCCCCATAGCGCTTTATCAATCCCCAAACTAATCCCACTACCTCACTCTCTCCCCATATCGCTGTATCAATCCCCAAACTAATCCCACTGCCCCACACTTTTTCCATAGCCCTGTATGAATCCCGAAACTAATCCCACTGCCCCGCTCTCTCCCCATTACCCTGTATGAATCCAAAACTAAATGCACTGCCCCACTCTCTCCCCATAGCCCTGTATCAATCCCCAGCCTAATCTTACTGCCCCACTCTCACGCCATAGGCCTGTATCAATCCCAAACTAATCCCATTGCCCCGCTCTCTCCCCATAACCCTGTATGAATCCAAAACTAATCGCACTGTCCCGCTTTGTCCCCATAGCCCTGTATCGTTCCCCAAACTAATCCCAGTTGCCCACACTCACTCCATAGACCAGTATCAATCCCCAATCTATTCACATTGCCCCGCTCTCTCCCCTTAGCCCTGTATCAATCACAATCTAATCCCACTGTCCCACTCTCTCCCCTTAGCCCTGTATCAATCCCAAACCCTCCTCACTGCCCCTCTCTCTCCCCATAGCCCTGTATCAAGCCCCAAACTGATCCCACTGCCCCACTCTTTCCCCATATCCCTGTATCAATCCCAAACTAATCCCACTGCCCCACTCTCTCCGCATAGCCCTGTATCAATCCCAAACCCTTCCCACTGCCCCTCTCTCTCCCCATAGCCCTGAACCAGTAGCCAAATTAATCCCATTGTCCTGCTGTCTTCCCATAGCCCTGTATCAATCCCCAAACTAATCCCACTGCCCCACTCTCTCCCCATAGCCCTGTATCAAACTCAAACTAATCCCACTGTCCCACTCTCTCCCCATAGCCCTGTATCAATCTCAAACTAATCCCTCTGTCCCATCCTCTCCCCCTAGCCCTCTATCAATCCCCAACCTAATCCCACTGCCCCACTCTTTCCCCATGGCATTGTATCAATCCCAGACAAATCCCACAGCTCCGCTATCGCCACATAGCGCTGTATCATTCCCCAAATTAATCCCACCGCCCCGCTCTCTCACATATCCCTGTATCAATCCCCAAACTAATCCCACTGTCCCGCTCTCTCCCCATAGCCTTGTATCAATCCCCAAACTAATCCCACCGCCCCGCTCTCTCACATAGCCCTGTATCAATCCCCAAACTAATCCCACGGCCCAACTCTCTCCCCATAGCCCTGTATCAATCCCCAAACTAATCCCACTGTCCCGCTCTCTCCCCATAGCCCTGTATCAATCCTCAAACTAATCCCACTGTCCCACTCTCTCCCCATAGCACTGTATCAAACCCCAAACTAATCTCACTGCTCCACTCTCTCCCCATAGCCCTGTTTCAATCCCCAAACTAATCCCACTGCCCTGCTCTCTCCCCATAGCCCTGTATCAATCCCAAACTAATCCCACTGCCCCACTCTCTCCCCATAACCCTGTATCAATCCCCAAACTAATCCCACTGCCCCACTCACTCCCCATAGCCCTGTAAAATCCAAAACTAATCGCACTGTCCCGCTTTGTCCCCATAGCCCTGTATCAATCCCCAAACTAATCCCACTGCCCCACTCTCTCCCCATAGCCCTGTATCAATCCCAAGCTAATCTAACTGCCCCACTCTCTCCCCATAGCCCTGTATCAATCCCAAACTAATCCAACTGCCCCACTCTCTCCCCATAGCCCTGTATCAATCCCAAACTAATCCAACTGCCCCACTCTCTCCCCATGGCCCTGTATCAATCCCAAACTAATCCCACTGCCCCACTCTCTCCCCATAGCCCTGTATCAATCCCCAAACTAATCCCACTGCCCCGCTCTCTCCTCATTGCCCTGTATCAATCCCCAAACTAATCCCACTGCCCCACTCTCTACCCATAGTCCTGTATCAATCCCCAAACTGATCCCACTACCCTGCACTCTCCCATATGCCTTTATCAATCCCCAAACTAATTCCACTGCCCCGCTCTCTCCTCATAGCCCTGTATCAATACCAAACTAATCCCACTGCCCCCTTTCTCCCCATAGCCCTATATCAATCCCCAAACTAATCCCACTCTCCCCTGGAGCTCTGTGTTAATCCCAAACTAATCCCACTGCCCCGCTCTCTGCCATAGCCCTGTATCAATCCCCAAACTAATCCCACAGCACCACTCTCGCCACATAGCTCTGTATCATTCCCCAAAGTAATCCCACAAACCCACTGTCTCCCCATATGGTTGTATCAATCCCCAAACTAATCCCACTGCCCCGCTCTCTCAGCATAGACCTGTAACAATTCCCAAACTAATCCCACTGCCCCGCTCTCTCCCCATAGCCCTGTATCAATCTCAAACTAATCCCAGTGCCCCACACTCAACCCAAAGTACTATATCAATCCCCAAACTAATCCCACTGCCCTGCTTTCTCCCCATAGCCCTGTCTCAATCCCCAAACTAATCCCACTGCCCCACGCTCTCCCCATAACCCTGTAACAACCCCAAACAAATCCCACTGCCCCGGTCTCTCCCCATAGCCATGTATAAATCCCGAAACTAATCCCACTGCCCCGCTCTCTCCCCATAGCCCTGTATCAATCCCCAAACTAATCCCACTGCCCCGTTCTCTCCCCATAGCCCTGTATCAATCCCCAAACTAATCCCACTGCTCCACACTCTCCCCATGGCCCTGTATCAATCCCCAAACTAATCCCACTGCCCCGTTCTCTCCCCATAGCCCTCTATTAATCCCATACAAATCCCACTGCTCCGCTCTCGCCCCGTAGCCCTGTATCAAACCCAGACTAATCCCACTGCCCCGTTCTCTCCCCATAGCCCTCTATTAATCCCAAACAAATCCCACTGCTCCGCTCTCGCCCCGTAGCCCTGTATAAATCCACAAACTAATCCCACTGCCCCGCTCTCTCCCCATAGCCCTGTATCAATCCCCAAACAAATCCCACTGCCCCACACTTTCCCCACAGCCCTGTATTAATCCCCAAACTAATCCCACTGTCCCGCTCTCTCACCATAGACCTGTATCAATCCCCAAACTAATTCCACAGCACCACTCTCGCCACATAGCTCTGTATCATTCCCCAAACTAATTCCACTGCTCCGCTCTCTCCCCATTGCCCTGTATCAACCCCCAAACTAATCCCACTGCCCCGCTCTCTCCCCATAGCCCTATATCAATCCCCAAACTAATCCCACTCTCCCCTGGAGCTCTGTGTTAATCCCAAACTAATCCCACTGCCCCGCTCTCTGCCATAGCCCTGTATCAATCCCCAAACTAATCCCACTGTCCCGCACTCACCCCATAGCCCTGTATCAATCCCCAAACTAATCCCACTGCCCCACTCTCTCCCCATAGCCCTGTATCAATCCCCAAACTAATCCCACTGTCCCGCTGTCTCCCCATAGCCCGGTATCAATCCCAAACTAATCCCACTGCCTTGCTCTCTCTCCATTGTCGTGCATCACCATCAAACTAATCCCACTACCCTATTCTCTCCGCATAGCCCTGTATCAATCTCTAAACTAATCCCACTGCCCCTCACTCTCCCCATAGCCCCATATCAATCCCCAAACTAATCCCACTGTCCCGCTCTCTCACCATAGCCCTGTAACAACCCCAAACAAATCCCACTGCCCCGGTCTCTCCCCGTAGCCCTGTATCAATCCCCAAACAAATCCCACTTCCCCACACTTTCCCCACAGCCCTGTATTAATCCCCAAACTAATCCCACTGTCCCGCTCTCTCACCATAGCCCTGTATCAATCCCCAAACTAATCCCACTGCCCCGCTCTCTACCCATTGCCCTGTATCAATCCCCAAACTAATCCCACTGCCCCGCTCTCTCCCCATAGTCCTGTATCAATCACAAACCCTTCCCACTGCCCGTCTCTTTCCCCATAGCCCTGTATCAATTCCCAACTAATCCCACTGTCCCGTTCTCTCCCCATAGCCCAGTAACAAGCCCCAAATAATCCCACTGCCCCGCTCTCTCACCATAGCCCTGTATCAATCCCCAATCTAATCCCACTGCCCCGCTCTCCCCGCATAGCACTGTATCAATCCCCAAAATAATCACACTACCTCACTCTCTCCCCATATCGCTGTATCAATCCCCAAACTATTCCCACTGCCCCCACTTTCCCCACAGCCCTGTATCAATCCCCAAACTAATCCCACTGCCCCACACTTTCCCCACAGCCCATTATCAGCCCCAAATTAATCCCACTGACCCGCTCTCTCCCCATAGCCCTGTATCAATCCCCTAACTAATCCCACTGCCCCGCTCTCCCCGCATAGCACTGTATCAATCCCCAAAATAATCACACTACCTCACTCTCTCCCCATATCGCTGTATCAATCCCCAAACTAATCCCACTGCCCCACACTTTCCCCACAGCCCATTATCAACCCCAAATTAATCCCACTGACCCGCTCTCTCCCCATAGCCTTGTATCAATCCCCAAATCAATGCTAATGCCCCGCTGTCTCTCCATACCGAGGAATCCATCCCAAACTAATCCGACCTACCAGCTCTTTCCCTAAAGCCCTGTACCAGCAGCCAAATTAATCCCATTGTCCCGCTCTCTCCCCATAGCCCTGTATCAGCCCCCAGCCTAATCCCACTCCCCTGCTCTCCTCAAATCCCTGTATCAATCCCCAAACTAATCCCATTGCCCCGCTCTCTCCCCATAGCCCTGTATCAACCCCAAACTAATCCCACTGTCCCGCTCTCTCCCCATAGCCCTGTATCAATCCCCAAACTAATCCCACTGCCCCACTCTCTCCCCATAGCCCTGTATCATTCCCAAACTAATCCGCCTGCCCCACTCTCCCCCCATAGCCCTGTATCAATCCCCAAACTAATCCCACTGCCCCACTTTCTCCCCATAGCCCTGTATCATTCCCAAACTAATCCCACTGTCCCGCTCTCTCCCCATAGCCCTGTATCAATCCCCAAACTAATCCCACTGCCCCACTCTCTCCCCATAGCCCTGTATCATTCCCAAACTAATCCGCCTGCCCCACTCTCCCCCCATAGCCCTGTATCAATCCCAAACTAATCCTAATGCCCCACTCTCCCCCCATAGCCCTGTATCAATCCCCAAACTAATCCCACTGTCCCGCTCTCTCCGCATAGAACTGTAACAATTCCCAAACTAATCCCATTGCCCCGCTCTCTCCCCATAGCCCTGTATCAATCTCAAACTAATCCCAGTGCCCCACACTCACCCCAAAGCACTATATCATACCCAAACTAATTCCACTGCCCCGCTCTCTACCCATAACCCTGTAACAACCCCAAACAAATCCCACTGCACCGGTCTCTCCCCATCGCCCTGTATCAATCCCCAAATTAATCCCACTGCCCCGCACTCTCCCCATAGCCCTGTATCAATCCCCAAACTAATCCCACTGCCCCGGTCTCTCCCCATGGCCCTGTATCAAACCCAGACTAATCCCACTGCCCCGTTCTCTCCCCATAGCCCTCTATTAATCGCAAACAAATCCCACTGCCCCACACTTTCCCCACAGCCCTGTATCAATCCCCAAACTAATCCCACAGCCCCGCTCTCTCCCCGTAGCCCTGTATCAATTCCCAAACAAATCCCACTGCCCCACACTTTCCCCACAGCCCTGTATTAATCCCCAAACTAATCCCACTGTCCCGCTCTCTCACCATAGACCTGCATCAATTCCCAAACTAATCTCACTGTCCCTCTCTCTCCCCATGGCCCTGTATCATTCCCAAACAAATCCCACTGTCCCGCTCTCTCCCCATACCCCTGTATCAATCCCCAAACTAATCCCACTGCCCCACTCTCCCCCCATAGCGCTTTATCAATCCCCAAACTAATCCCACTACCTCACACTTTTCCCATAGCCCTGTATGAATCCCGAAACTAATCCCACTGCCCCGCTCTCTCCCCATTACCCTGTATGAATCCAAAACTAAACGCACTGTCCCGCTTTCTCCCCATAGCCCTATATCAATCCCCAAACTAGTCCTACATCTTTGCCTTCTCCCTGTAGCCCTGAATCCATCCCCAAACTAATCCCACTGCCCCGCTCTCTCCCCATTACCCTGTATGAATCCAAAACTAATCGCACTGTCCCGCTTCCTCCTCATGGAGCTGTATCGTTCCCCAAACTATTCCCAGTTGCCCACACTCACTCCATAGACCAGTATCAATCCCCAATCTATTCACATTGCCCCGCTCTCTACCCATAGCCCTGCATCAATCACAATCTAATCCCACTGTCCCAATCTCTCCTCATAGGCCTGTATCAATCGCAAACCCTTCCCACCGCCCCACTCTCTCCCTATTGCCCTGTATCAATCACAAACTAATCCCACTGCCCCGCTCTCTCCCCATAGCCCTGTATCAGTCCCCAAACTAATCCCACTGCCCAGCTATCTCCCCATAGCCCTGTATCAATCCCCAAACTAATCCCACTGCCCCGCTCTCGCCCCATAGCCCTTTATCAGTCCCCAAACTAATCCCACTGCCCCACTCTCTCCCCATATCCCTGTATCAATCCCCAAACTAATCCCACTGCCCCGCTCTCTCCCCATAGCCCTGTATCAATCCCCAAACTAATCCCACCGCCCTGCTCTCTCACATAGCCCTGTATCAATCCCCAAACTAATAGCACCGCCCTGCTCTCTCACATAGCCCTGTATCAATCCCCAAACTAATCCCACTGCCTCGGTCTCTCTCCATGGCCCTGTATCAAACCAAAACTAATCCCACTGCCCCACTCTCTCCCCATAGCCCTGTATCAATCCCAAACTAATCTCACTGCCCCACTCTCTCCCCATAGCCCTGTATCAATCCCCAAACTAATCCCACTGCCCCACTCTCTCCCCATAGCCCTGTATCAATCCCCAAACTAATCCCACTGCCCCGCTCTCTCCCCATATCCCTGTATCAATCCCAAACTAATCCCACTGCCCCGCTCTCGCCCCATAGCCCTGTATCAGTCCCCAAACTAATCCCACTGCCCCACTCTCTCCCCATAGGCCTGTATCAATCCCAGACAAATCCCACAGCTCCGCTATCGCCACATAGCTCTGTATCATTCCCCAAACTAATCCCACCGCCCCCGCTCTCTCACATAGCCCTGTATCAATCCCAAACTAATCCCACTGCCCCGGTTCACCCAATTGCCCTGTATCAATCCCCAAACTAATCCCACTGTCCCCGCTCTCTGTCCAGAGGCCTGTATCAATCCCCAAACTAATCCCACTGCCCCACACTCTCCCCATAGTCCTGTATCAATCACCAAACTAATCCCACTGTCCCGCTCTCTCCCCATAACCCTGTATGAATACAAAACTAAACGCACTGTCCTGCTTACTCCTCATAGCCCTGTATCAATCCCCAAACTAGTCCTACAGCCTTGCCTTCTCCCTGTAGCCCTGTATCGATCCCCTAACTAATCCCACTGCCCCGCTCTCTCCCCATAGCCCTGTATCAATCCCCAAACTAATCCCATTGCCCCGCTCTCTCCCCATAACCCTGTATGAATCCAAAACTAATCGCACTGTCCAGCTTTGTCCCCATAGCCCTGTATCGTCCCCCAAACTAATCCCAGTTGCCCACACTCACTCCATAGACCAGTATCAATCCCCAATCTATTCACATTGCCCCGCTCTCTACCCATAGCCCTGTATCAATTACAATCTAATCCCACTGTCCCACTCTCTCCCCTTAGCCCTGTATCAATCACAATCTAATCCCACTGTCCCGCTCTCTCCCCATAGCTCTGTATCAATCACAATCTAATCCCACTGCCCCACTCTCTCCCCATAGCGCTGTATCAATCCCCAAACTAATCCTACAGCCTCACTCTCCCCATAGCCTTGTATCAATCCCGAAGTAATCCTACTGCCCCACTGTCTCCCCATAGCCCTGTATCAATCCCCAAACTAATCCCACTGCCCCGCTCTCTCCCCATAGCCCTGTGTCAATCCCGAAGTAATCCTACTGCCCTGCTCTCTCCCCATAGCCCTGTATCAATCCCCAAACTAATCCCACTGCCCCGCTCTCTCCCCATAGCCCTGTATCAATCCCCAAATTAATCCAACTGCCCCACACTCTCCCCAAAGCCCTGTATCAATCCCCAAAATAATCCCACTGCCCCGCTCTCTCCCCATAGCCCTGTATCAATCCCCAACCTAATCGCACTGCCCCACTCTTTCCCCATATCATTGTATCAATCCCAGACAAATCGCACAGCTCCACTATCGCCCCATAGCTCTGTATCATTCCCCAAACTAATCCCACTGTCCCGCTCTCTCCCCATAGCCCTGTATCAATCCCAAACTAATCCCACTGCCCCGCTCTCTCCCCATAACCCTGTATGAATCCAAAACTAAACGCACTGTCCTGCTTTCTCTCCATAGCCCTGTATCAATCCCCAAACTTGTCCTACAGCCTTGCCTTCTCCCTGTAGCCCTGTATCGATCCCCTAACTAATCCCACTGCCCCGCTCTCTCCCCATAACCCTGTATCAATCACAATCTAATCCCACTGTCCCACTCTCTCCCCATAGCCCTGTATCAATCCCAAACCCTTCCCACTGCCCCTCTCCCTCCCCATAGCCCTGTATCAATCCCCAAACTAATCCCACTGCCCCACTCTCTCCCCATAGCCCTGTATCAATCCCCAAACTAATCCTACAGCCTCACTCTTCCCATTGCCTTGTATCAATCCCAAAGTAATCCCACTGCCCCACTCTCTCCCCATAGCCTTGTATCAATCCCAAAACTAATTCCACTGCCCCGCACTCTCCCCATAGCCCTGTATCAATCCCAAACTAATCCGACAGCCTCCACCTATCCCCATATCCCTGTATCAATTGCAAACTAATCCCACTGCCCCACACTCTCCCCATAGCCCTGTATCAATCCTCAAACTAATCCCACTGCCCCGCTCTCTCCCCATAGCCCTGTATCAATCCCAAACTAATCCCACTGCCCCGCTCTCTCCCCATAGCCCTGTATCAACCCCAAACTAATCCCGCTGCCGCACTCTCTCCCCATAGTCCTGTAACAACCCCAAACTAATCTCACTGCCCCGCTCTCTCCCCATAGCCCTGTATCAATCCCAAACTAATCCCACTGACCCGCTCTCTCCCCATAGACCTGTATCAACCCCAAACTAATCCCACTGCCCCACTCTCTCCCCATAGCCTTGTATCAATCCCAAAATTAATCCCACTGCCACGCTCTCTCCCTATAGCCCTGTATCAATTGCAAACTAATCCCACTGCCCCACACTCTCTCCATAGTCCTGCAACAATCCCCAAAGTAATCCCTCTGCCCCGCTCTCTGCCCATAGCCCTGTAACAACCCCAAACAATCCCACTGCCCCAGTCTCTCCCCATAGCCCTGTAGGAATCCCGAAACTAATCCCACTGCCCCACTCTCTCCCCATAGCCCTGTATCACTCTTCAACTAATCCCATGCCCCGGTCTCCCCCCATAGCCCTGTATCAACCCCAAACTAATCCCACCTCCCCACTCTCTCCCCATAGCCCTGTATCAATCTTCAACTAATCCCACTGCCCCGGTCTCTCCCCATAGCCCTGTATCAATCCCCAAACTAATCCCACTGCCCCACACTCTCCCCATAGCCCTGTATCAATCTTCAACTAATCCAACTGCCCCGGTCTCTCCCCATACCCCTGTATCAATCCCCAAACTTATCCTACTGCCCCACTCTCTCCCCATAGCGCTCTATCAATCCCAAACTAATCCTACAGCCTCACTCTTCCCATAGCCTTGTATCAATCCTGAAGTAATCCTACTGCCCCACTCTCTCCCCATAGCCCTGTATCAATCCCAAACTAATCCGAAAGCCTCCACCTATCCCCATATTCCTGTATCAGTTGCAAACTAATCCCACTGCCCTACACTCTCCCCATAGCCCTGTATCAATCCCCAAATTAATCCAACTGCCCCACACTCTCCCCAAAGCCCTGTATCAATCCCTAAACAAATCCCAGTGCCGCGCTCTCTACCCATAGCCCTGTATCAATCCCAAACTAATCCCACTGCTTCCCCCTCTATCCGTAGACCTGTATCAATCCCCAAACTAATCCCACTGCCCGCTCTCTCCCCATAGCCCTGTATCAATCCCAAACTAATCCCACTGCTCCACTATCTCCCCACAGCCCTGTATCAATCCCCAAACTAATCCCACTGCCCCACTCTCTCACCACAGCCCTCTATCAATCCCCAAACTAATCCCCCTTCCCCGCTCTCTCCCCATAGCCCTGTATCAACCCCAAACTAATCCCGCTGCCGCACTCTCTCCCCATAGCCCTATAACAACCCCAAACAATCCCACTGCCCCGGTCTCTCCCCATAGCCCTGTATCAATCGCCAACTAATCCCACTGCCCCACTCTCTCCCCATAGACCTGTATCAACCCCAAACTAATCCCACTGCCCCACTTTCTCCCCATAGCCTTGTATCAATCCCAAAATTAATCCCACTGCCACGCTCTCTCCCTATAGCCCTGTATCAATTGCAAACTAATCCCACTGCCCCACACTCTCTCCATAGTCCGGCAACAATCCCCAAAGTAATCCCCCTGCCCCGCTCTCTGCCCATAGCCCTGTAACAACCCCAAACAATCCCACTGCCCCAGTCTCTCCCCATAGCCCTGTATCAACCCCAAACTAATCCCACCTCCCCACTCTCTCCCCATAGCCCTGTATCAATCTTCAACTAATCCCACTGCCCCGGTCTCTCCCCATAGCCCTGTATCAATCCCCAAACTAATCCCACTGCCCCACTCTCTCCCCATAGCGCTGTATCAATCCCCAAACTAATCCTACAGCCTCACTCTCCCCATAGCCTTGTATCAATCCCGAAGTAATCCTACTGCCCCACTGTCTCCCCATAGCCCTGTATCAATCCCCAAACTAATCCCACTGCCCCGCTCTCTCCCCATAGCCCTGTGTCAATCCCGAAGTAATCCTACTGCCCTGCTCTCTCCCCATAGCCCTGTATCAATCCCCAAACTAATCCCACTGCCCCGCTCTCTCCCCATAGCCCTGTATCAATCCCCAAATTAATCCAACTGCCCCACACTCTCCCCAAAGCCCTGTATCAATCCCCAAAATAATCCCACTGCCCCGCTCTCTCCCCATAGCCCTGTATCAATCCCCAACCTAATCGCACTGCCCCACTCTTTCCCCATATCATTGTATCAATCCCAGACAAATCGCACAGCTCCACTATCGCCCCATAGCTCTGTATCATTCCCCAAACTAATCCCACTGTCCCGCTCTCTCCCCATAGCCCTGTATCAATCCCAAACTAATCCCACTGCCCCGCTCTCTCCCCATAACCCTGTATGAATCCAAAACTAAACGCACTGTCCTGCTTTCTCTCCATAGCCCTGTATCAATCCCCAAACTTGTCCTACAGCCTTGCCTTCTCCCTGTAGCCCTGTATCGATCCCCTAACTAATCCCACTGCCCCGCTCTCTCCCCATAACCCTGTATCAATCACAATCTAATCCCACTGTCCCACTCTCTCCCCATAGCCCTGTATCAATCCCAAACCCTTCCCACTGCCCCTCTCCCTCCCCATAGCCCTGTATCAATCCCCAAACTAATCCCACTGCCCCACTCTCTCCCCATAGCCCTGTATCAATCCCCAAACTAATCCTACAGCCTCACTCTTCCCATTGCCTTGTATCAATCCCAAAGTAATCCCACTGCCCCACTCTCTCCCCATAGCCTTGTATCAATCCCAAAACTAATTCCACTGCCCCGCACTCTCCCCATAGCCCTGTATCAATCCCAAACTAATCCGACAGCCTCCACCTATCCCCATATCCCTGTATCAATTGCAAACTAATCCCACTGCCCCACACTCTCCCCATAGCCCTGTATCAATCCTCAAACTAATCCCACTGCCCCGCTCTCTCCCCATAGCCCTGTATCAATCCCAAACTAATCCCACTGCCCCGCTCTCTCCCCATAGCCCTGTATCAACCCCAAACTAATCCCGCTGCCGCACTCTCTCCCCATAGTCCTGTAACAACCCCAAACTAATCTCACTGCCCCGCTCTCTCCCCATAGCCCTGTATCAATCCCCAAATTAATCCAACTGCCCCACACTCTCCCCAAAGCCCTGTATCAATCCCCAAAATAATCCCACTGCCCCGCTCTCTCCCCATAGCCCTGTATCAATCCCCAACCTAATCGCACTGCCCCACTCTTTCCCCATATCATTGTATCAATCCCAGACAAATCGCACAGCTCCACTATCGCCCCATAGCTCTGTATCATTCCCCAAACTAATCCCACTGTCCCGCTCTCTCCCCATAGCCCTGTATCAATCCCAAACTAATCCCACTGCCCCGCTCTCTCCCCATAACCCTGTATGAATCCAAAACTAAACGCACTGTCCTGCTTTCTCTCCATAGCCCTGTATCAATCCCCAAACTTGTCCTACAGCCTTGCCTTCTCCCTGTAGCCCTGTATCGATCCCCTAACTAATCCCACTGCCCCGCTCTCTCCCCATAACCCTGTATCAATCACAATCTAATCCCACTGTCCCACTCTCTCCCCATAGCCCTGTATCAATCCCAAACCCTTCCCACTGCCCCTCTCCCTCCCCATAGCCCTGTATCAATCCCCAAACTAATCCCACTGCCCCACTCTCTCCCCATAGCCCTGTATCAATCCCCAAACTAATCCTACAGCCTCACTCTTCCCATTGCCTTGTATCAATCCCAAAGTAATCCCACTGCCCCACTCTCTCCCCATAGCCTTGTATCAATCCCAAAACTAATTCCACTGCCCCGCACTCTCCCCATAGCCCTGTATCAATCCCAAACTAATCCGACAGCCTCCACCTATCCCCATATCCCTGTATCAATTGCAAACTAATCCCACTGCCCCACACTCTCCCCATAGCCCTGTATCAATCCTCAAACTAATCCCACTGCCCCGCTCTCTCCCCATAGCCCTGTATCAATCCCAAACTAATCCCACTGCCCCGCTCTCTCCCCATAGCCCTGTATCAACCCCAAACTAATCCCGCTGCCGCACTCTCTCCCCATAGTCCTGTAACAACCCCAAACTAATCTCACTGCCCCGCTCTCTCCCCATAGCCCTGTATCAATCCCAAACTAATCCCACTGACCCGCTCTCTCCCCATAGACCTGTATCAACCCCAAACTAATCCCACTGCCCCACTCTCTCCCCATAGCCTTGTATCAATCCCAAAATTAATCCCACTGCCACGCTCTCTCCCTATAGCCCTGTATCAATTGCAAACTAATCCCACTGCCCCACACTCTCTCCATAGTCCTGCAACAATCCCCAAAGTAATCCCTCTGCCCCGCTCTCTGCCCATAGCCCTGTAACAACCCCAAACAATCCCACTGCCCCAGTCTCTCCCCATAGCCCTGTAGGAATCCCGAAACTAATCCCACTGCCCCACTCTCTCCCCATAGCCCTGTATCACTCTTCAACTAATCCCATGCCCCGGTCTCCCCCCATAGCCCTGTATCAACCCCAAACTAATCCCACCTCCCCACTCTCTCCCCATAGCCCTGTATCAATCTTCAACTAATCCCACTGCCCCGGTCTCTCCCCATAGCCCTGTATCAATCCCCAAACTAATCCCACTGCCCCACACTCTCCCCATAGCCCTGTATCAATCTTCAACTAATCCAACTGCCCCGGTCTCTCCCCATACCCCTGTATCAATCCCCAAACTTATCCTACTGCCCCACTCTCTCCCCATAGCGCTCTATCAATCCCAAACTAATCCTACAGCCTCACTCTTCCCATAGCCTTGTATCAATCCTGAAGTAATCCTACTGCCCCACTCTCTCCCCATAGCCCTGTATCAATCCCAAACTAATCCGAAAGCCTCCACCTATCCCCATATTCCTGTATCAATTGCAAACTAATCCCACTGCCCTACACTCTCCCCATAGCCCTGTATCAATCCCCAAATTAATCCAACTGCCCCACACTCTCCCCAAAGCCCTGTATCAATCCCTAAACAAATCCCAGTGCCGCGCTCTCTACCCATAGCCCTGTATCAATCCCAAACTAATCCCACTGCTTCCCCCTCTATCCGTAGACCTGTATCAATCCCCAAACTAATCCCACTGCCCGCTCTCTCCCCATAGCCCTGTATCAATCTCAAACTAATCCCACTGCTCCACTATCTCCCCACAGCCCTGTATCAATCCCCAAACTAATCCCACTGCCCCACTCTCTCACCACAGCCCTCTATCAATCCCCAAACTAATCCCCCTTCCCCGCTCTCTCCCCATAGCCCTGTATCAACCCCAAACTAATCCCGCTGCCGCACTCTCTCCCCATAGCCCTATAACAACCCCAAACAATCCCACTGCCCCGGTCTCTCCCCATAGCCCTGTATCAATCGCCAACTAATCCCACTGCCCCACTCTCTCCCCATAGACCTGTATCAACCCCAAACTAATCCCACTGCCCCACTTTCTCCCCATAGCCTTGTATCAATCCCAAAATTAATCCCACTGCCACGCTCTCTCCCTATAGCCCTGTATCAATTGCAAACTAATCCCACTGCCCCACACTCTCTCCATAGTCCGGCAACAATCCCCAAAGTAATCCCCCTGCCCCGCTCTCTGCCCATAGCCCTGTAACAACCCCAAACAATCCCACTGCCCCAGTCTCTCCCCATAGCCCTGTATCAACCCCAAACTAATCCCACCTCCCCACTCTCTCCCCATAGCCCTGTATCAATCTTCAACTAATCCCACTGCCCCGGTCTCTCCCCATAGCCCTGTATCAATCCCCAAACTAATCCCACTGCCCCACTCTCTCCCCATAGCGCTGTATCAATCCCCAAACTAATCCTACAGCCTCACTCTTCCCATAGCCTTGTATCAATCCCGAAGTAATCCTACTGCCCCACTCTCTCCCCATAGCCCTGTATCAATCCCCAAACTAATCCCACTGCCCCGCTCTCTCCCCATAGCCCTGTGTCAATCCCGAAGTAATCCTACTGCCCTGCTCTCTCCCCATAGCCCTGTATCAATCCCCAAACTAATCCCACTGCCCCGCTCTCTCCCCATAGCCCTGTATCAATCCCCAAATTAATCCAACTGCCCCACACTCTCCCCAAAGCCCTGTATCAATCCCTAAACAAATCCCACTGCCGCGCTCTCTACCCATAGCCCTGTAACAACCCCAAACTAAACTCACTGACCCGGTCTCTCCCCATAGCCCTGTATCAATCCCCAAACTAATCCCACTGCCGCGCTCTCTCCCCATAGCCCTGTATCAATCCCCAAATTAATCCAACTGCCCCACACTCTCCCTAAAGCCCTGTATCAATCCCTAAACTAATCCCATTGCCGCACTCTCTACCCATAGCCCTGTAACAACCCCAAACTAAACTCACTGACCCGCTCTCTTCCCATAGCCCTGTATCAATCCCAAACTAATCCCACTACCCCACACTCTCCCCATAGCCCTGTATCAAACCCCAAACTAATCCCACAGCCTGCTCTCTCCCCATAGCCCTGTATCAATTGCAAACTAATCCCACTGCTCCGCTCTCTCCCCATAACCCTGTATCAATCCCCAAACTAATCCTACTGCCTCACTCTCTCACATAGCCCTGTATCAATCTCAAACTAATCCCACTGCCCCGCTCTCTCCCCATAGCACTGTATCAATCCCCAAAATAATCCCACTGCCCCACTCTCAGCCCATATTGCTGTATCAATCCCAAACTAATCCCAATGCTCCGCTCTCTCCACTGAGCTCTGAATCAATCCCAAACTAATCCCACTACCCCGGTCTCTTCCCATAGCCCTGTATCAATCCCCAAACTATGCCACTACCCGACTCTCTCCCCATAGCCCTTTTTCCATCTCCAAACTAATCCCATTGCCCCACTCTCTCCCCATATCCCTGTATCAATCCCAAACTAATCCCATTGCCCCACACTCTCCCCATAGCCCTGTATCAACCCCAAACTAATCCCGCTGCCGCACTCTCTCCCCATAGCCCTATAACAACCCCAAACAATCCCACTGCCCCGGTCTCTCCCCATAGCCCTGTATCAATCGCCAACTAATCCCACTGCCCCACTCTCTCCCCATAGACCTGTATCAACCCCAAACTAATCCCACTGCCCCACTTTCTCCCCATAGCCTTGTATCAATCCCAAAATTAATCCCACTGCCACGCTCTCTCCCTATAGCCCTGTATCAATTGCAAACTAATCCCACTGCCCCACATTCTCTCCATAGTCCGGCAACAATCCCCAAAGTAATCCCCCTGCCCCGCTCTCTGCCCATAGCCCTGTAACAACCCCAAACAATCCCACTGCCCCAGTCTCTCCCCATAGCCCTGTATCAACCCCAAACTAATCCCACTGTCCTGCTCTCTCCCCACAGCCCTGTATCAACCCCAAACTAATCCCACCTCCCCACTCTCTCCCCATAGCCCTGTATCAATCTTCAACTAATCCCACTGCCCCGGTCTCTCCCCATAGCCCTGTATCAATCCCCAAACTAATCCCACTGCCCCACTCACTCCCCATAGCGCTGTATCAATCCCCAAACAAATCCTACAGCCTCACTCTTCCCATAGCCTTGTATCAATCCCGAAGTAATCCTACTGCCCCACTCTCTCCCCATAGCCCTGTATCAATCCCCAAACTAATCCCACTGCCCCTCACTCTCCCCATAGCCCTGTGTCAATCCCGAAGTAATCCTACTGCCCTGCTCTCTCCCCATAGTCCTGTATCAATCCCCAAACTAATCCCACTGCCCCGCTCTCTCCGCATAGCCCTGTATCAATCCCCAAACTAATCCCACTGCCCCTCACTCTCCCCATGGCCCTGTATCAATCCCGAAGTAATCCTACTGCCCTGCTCTCTCCCCATAGCCCTGTATCAATCCCCAAACTAATCCCACTGCCCCGCTCTCTCCCCATAGCCCTGTATCAATCCCCAAATTAATCCAACTGCCCCACACTCTCCCCAAAGCCCTGTATCAATCCCCAAAATAATCCCACTGCCCCGCTCTCTCCCCATAGCCCTGTATCAATCCCCAACCTAATCGCACTGCCCCACTCTTTCCCCATATCATTGTATCAATCCCAGACAAATCGCACAGCTCCACTATCGCCCCATAGCTCTGTATCATTCCCCAAACTAATCCCACTGTCCCGCTCTCTCCCCATAGCCCTGTATCAATCCCAAACTAATCCCACTGCCCCGCTCTCTCCCCATAACCCTGTATGAATCCAAAACTAAACGCACTGTCCTGCTTTCTCTCCATAGCCCTGTATCAATCCCCAAACTTGTCCTACAGCCTTGCCTTCTCCCTGTAGCCCTGTATCGATCCCCTAACTAATCCCACTGCCCCGCTCTCTCCCCATAACCCTGTATCAATCACAATCTAATCCCACTGTCCCACTCTCTCCCCATAGCCCTGTATCAATCCCAAACCCTTCCCACTGCCCCTCTCCCTCCCCATAGCCCTGTATCAATCCCCAAACTAATCCCACTGCCCCACTCTCTCCCCATAGCCCTGTATCAATCCCCAAACTAATCCTACAGCCTCACTCTTCCCATTGCCTTGTATCAATCCCAAAGTAATCCCACTGCCCCACTCTCTCCCCATAGCCTTGTATCAATCCCAAAACTAATTCCACTGCCCCGCACTCTCCCCATAGCCCTGTATCAATCCCAAACTAATCCGACAGCCTCCACCTATCCCCATATCCCTGTATCAATTGCAAACTAATCCCACTGCCCCACACTCTCCCCATAGCCCTGTATCAATCCTCAAACTAATCCCACTGCCCCGCTCTCTCCCCATAGCCCTGTATCAATCCCAAACTAATCCCACTGCCCCGCTCTCTCCCCATAGCCCTGTATCAACCCCAAACTAATCCCGCTGCCGCACTCTCTCCCCATAGTCCTGTAACAACCCCAAACTAATCTCACTGCCCCGCTCTCTCCCCATAGCCCTGTATCAATCCCAAACTAATCCCACTGACCCGCTCTCTCCCCATAGACCTGTATCAACCCCAAACTAATCCCACTGCCCCACTCTCTCCCCATAGCCTTGTATCAATCCCAAAATTAATCCCACTGCCACGCTCTCTCCCTATAGCCCTGTATCAATTGCAAACTAATCCCACTGCCCCACACTCTCTCCATAGTCCTGCAACAATCCCCAAAGTAATCCCTCTGCCCCGCTCTCTGCCCATAGCCCTGTAACAACCCCAAACAATCCCACTGCCCCAGTCTCTCCCCATAGCCCTGTAGGAATCCCGAAACTAATCCCACTGCCCCACTCTCTCCCCATAGCCCTGTATCACTCTTCAACTAATCCCATGCCCCGGTCTCCCCCCATAGCCCTGTATCAACCCCAAACTAATCCCACCTCCCCACTCTCTCCCCATAGCCCTGTATCAATCTTCAACTAATCCCACTGCCCCGGTCTCTCCCCATAGCCCTGTATCAATCCCCAAACTAATCCCACTGCCCCACACTCTCCCCATAGCCCTGTATCAATCTTCAACTAATCCAACTGCCCCGGTCTCTCCCCATACCCCTGTATCAATCCCCAAACTTATCCTACTGCCCCACTCTCTCCCCATAGCGCTCTATCAATCCCAAACTAATCCTACAGCCTCACTCTTCCCATAGCCTTGTATCAATCCTGAAGTAATCCTACTGCCCCACTCTCTCCCCATAGCCCTGTATCAATCCCAAACTAATCCGAAAGCCTCCACCTATCCCCATATTCCTGTATCAATTGCAAACTAATCCCACTGCCCTACACTCTCCCCATAGCCCTGTATCAATCCCCAAATTAATCCAACTGCCCCACACTCTCCCCAAAGCCCTGTATCAATCCCTAAACAAATCCCAGTGCCGCGCTCTCTACCCATAGCCCTGTATCAATCCCAAACTAATCCCACTGCTTCCCCCTCTATCCGTAGACCTGTATCAATCCCCAAACTAATCCCACTGCCCGCTCTCTCCCCATAGCCCTGTATCAATCTCAAACTAATCCCACTGCTCCACTATCTCCCCACAGCCCTGTATCAATCCCCAAACTAATCCCACTGCCCCACTCTCTCACCACAGCCCTCTATCAATCCCCAAACTAATCCCCCTTCCCCGCTCTCTCCCCATAGCCCTGTATCAACCCCAAACTAATCCCGCTGCCGCACTCTCTCCCCATAGCCCTATAACAACCCCAAACAATCCCACTGCCCCGGTCTCTCCCCATAGCCCTGTATCAATCGCCAACTAATCCCACTGCCCCACTCTCTCCCCATAGACCTGTATCAACCCCAAACTAATCCCACTGCCCCACTTTCTCCCCATAGCCTTGTATCAATCCCAAAATTAATCCCACTGCCACGCTCTCTCCCTATAGCCCTGTATCAATTGCAAACTAATCCCACTGCCCCACACTCTCTCCATAGTCCGGCAACAATCCCCAAAGTAATCCCCCTGCCCCGCTCTCTGCCCATAGCCCTGTAACAACCCCAAACAATCCCACTGCCCCAGTCTCTCCCCATAGCCCTGTATCAACCCCAAACTAATCCCACCTCCCCACTCTCTCCCCATAGCCCTGTATCAATCTTCAACTAATCCCACTGCCCCGGTCTCTCCCCATAGCCCTGTATCAATCCCCAAACTAATCCCACTGCCCCACTCTCTCCCCATAGCGCTGTATCAATCCCCAAACTAATCCTACAGCCTCACTCTTCCCATAGCCTTGTATCAATCCCGAAGTAATCCTACTGCCCCACTCTCTCCCCATAGCCCTGTATCAATCCCCAAACTAATCCCACTGCCCCGCTCTCTCCCCATAGCCCTGTGTCAATCCCGAAGTAATCCTACTGCCCTGCTCTCTCCCCATAGCCCTGTATCAATCCCCAAACTAATCCCACTGCCCCGCTCTCTCCCCATAGCCCTGTATCAATCCCCAAATTAATCCAACTGCCCCACACTCTCCCCAAAGCCCTGTATCAATCCCTAAACAAATCCCACTGCCGCGCTCTCTACCCATAGCCCTGTAACAACCCCAAACTAAACTCACTGACCCGGTCTCTCCCCATAGCCCTGTATCAATCCCCAAACTAATCCCACTGCCGCGCTCTCTCCCCATAGCCCTGTATCAATCCCCAAATTAATCCAACTGCCCCACACTCTCCCTAAAGCCCTGTATCAATCCCTAAACTAATCCCACTGCCGCACTCTCTACCCATAGCCCTGTAACAACCCCAAACTAAACTCACTGACCCGCTCTCTTCCCATAGCCCTGTATCAATCCCAAACTAATCCCACTACCCCACACTCTCCCCATAGCCCTGTATCAAACCCCAAACTAATCCCACAGCCTGCTCTCTCCCCATAGCCCTGTATCAATTGCAAACTAATCCCACTGCTCCGCTCTCTCCCCATAACCCTGTATCAATCCCCAAACTAATCCTACTGCCTCACTCTCTCACATAGCCCTGTATCAATCTCAAACTAATCCCACTGCCCCGCTCTCTCCCCATAGCACTGTATCAATCCCCAAAATAATCCCACTGCCCCACTCTCAGCCCATATTGCTGTATCAATCCCAAACTAATCCCAATGCTCCGCTCTCTCCACTGAGCTCTGAATCAATCCCAAACTAATCCCACTACCCCGGTCTCTTCCCATAGCCCTGTATCAATCCCCAAACTATGCCACTACCCGACTCTCTCCCCATAGCCCTTTTTCCATCTCCAAACTAATCCCATTGCCCCACTCTCTCCCCATATCCCTGTATCAATCCCAAACTAATCCCATTGCCCCACACTCTCCCCATAGCCCTGTATCAACCCCAAACTAATCCCGCTGCCGCACTCTCTCCCCATAGCCCTATAACAACCCCAAACAATCCCACTGCCCCGGTCTCTCCCCATAGCCCTGTATCAATCGCCAACTAATCCCACTGCCCCACTCTCTCCCCATAGACCTGTATCAACCCCAAACTAATCCCACTGCCCCACTTTCTCCCCATAGCCTTGTATCAATCCCAAAATTAATCCCACTGCCACGCTCTCTCCCTATAGCCCTGTATCAATTGCAAACTAATCCCACTGCCCCACATTCTCTCCATAGTCCGGCAACAATCCCCAAAGTAATCCCCCTGCCCCGCTCTCTGCCCATAGCCCTGTAACAACCCCAAACAATCCCACTGCCCCAGTCTCTCCCCATAGCCCTGTATCAACCCCAAACTAATCCCACTGTCCTGCTCTCTCCCCACAGCCCTGTATCAACCCCAAACTAATCCCACCTCCCCACTCTCTCCCCATAGCCCTGTATCAATCTTCAACTAATCCCACTGCCCCGGTCTCTCCCCATAGCCCTGTATCAATCCCCAAACTAATCCCACTGCCCCACTCACTCCCCATAGCGCTGTATCAATCCCCAAACAAATCCTACAGCCTCACTCTTCCCATAGCCTTGTATCAATCCCGAAGTAATCCTACTGCCCCACTCTCTCCCCATAGCCCTGTATCAATCCCCAAACTAATCCCACTGCCCCTCACTCTCCCCATAGCCCTGTGTCAATCCCGAAGTAATCCTACTGCCCTGCTCTCTCCCCATAGTCCTGTATCAATCCCCAAACTAATCCCACTGCCCCGCTCTCTCCGCATAGCCCTGTATCAATCCCCAAACTAATCCCACTGCCCCTCACTCTCCCCATGGCCCTGTATCAATCCCGAAGTAATCCTACTGCCCTGCTCTCTCCCCATAGCCCTGTATCAATCCCCAAACTAATCCCACTGCCCCGCTCTCTCCCCATAGCCCTGTATCAATCCCCAAATTAATCCAACTGCCCCACACTCTCCCCATAGCCCTGTATCAATCCCTAAACAAATCCCACTGCCACGCTCTCTACCCATAGCCCTGTAACAACCCCAAACTAAACTCACTGACCCGCTCTCTCTCCATAGCCCTGTATCAATCCCAAACTAATCCCACTACCCCACACTCTCCCCATAGCCCTGTATCAAACCCCAAACTAATCCCACAGCCTGCTCTCTCCCCATAGCCCTGTATCAATTGCAAACTAATCCCACTGCTCCGCTCTCTCCCCATAACCCTGTATCAATCCCCAAACTAATCCTACTGCCTCACTCTCTCACATAGCCCTGTATCAATCTCAAACTAATCCCACTGCCCCGCTCTCTCCCCATAGCACTGTATCAATCCCCAAAATAATCCCACTGCCCCACTCTCAGCCCATATTGCTGTATCAATCCCAAACTAATCCCAATGCTCCGCTCTCTCCACTGAGCTCTGAATCAATCCCAAACTAATCCCACTACCCCGGTCTCTTCCCATAGCCCTGTATCAATCCCCAAACTATGCCACTACCCGACTCTCTCCCCATAGCCCTTTTTCCATCTCCAAACTAATCCCATTGCCCCACTCTCTCCCCATATCCCTGTATCAATCCCAAACTAATCCCATTGCCCCACACTCTCCCCATAGCCCTGTATCAATCCCAGACTACTTCCACTGCCCCGCTCTCTACCCATTGCCCTGTATCAATCCCCAAACTAATCCCACTGCCCCACTCTCTCCCCATATCGCTGTATCAATCCCAAACTAATGCGACTGCTCCGCTTTCTCCCCTTAGCTCTGAATCAATTATAAACTAATCTCACTGCCCCGCTTGCACCCCATAGCCTTGTATCAGTCCCAAATTAATCCCGCTCTCTCCCCAAAGCCCTGTATAAATACCAAACTAAGCCGACAGCCTCCACCTCTCCCCATATCCCTGTATCAATTGCACACTAATCCCACTGCTCTGCACTCTCCCCATAGCCCGGTATCAATCCCCAAACTAATCCCACTGCCCCGCTCTCTCCCCATAGTCCTGTATCAATCCCCAAACTAATCGCACTGCCCCGCTCTCTCCCCATAGTCCTGTATCAATCCCCAAACTAATCCCACTGACTCGCTCCCTCCCCATTGTCCTGTATCAATCCCAAACTAATCTGACTGCTCCGCTCTGTCCCCTTAGCTCTGAATCAATTCCAAACTAATCCCACTAACCCGCTCGCTCCCTATAGCCCTGTATCATACCCAAACTAATCCCACTGCCCCGCTCTCTCCCCATTGCCCTGTATCAATCCCAAACTAATCCCACTGCCCCGCTCTCTCCCCATAGCCCTGTATCAATCCCAAACTAATCCCACTGCCCCGCTCTCTCCCCATAGCCCTGTATCAATCCCAAACTAATCCCACTGCCCCGCTCGCTCCCCATAGTCCTGTTCAAACCCCAAACATTCCCAATGCCCCACACTCTCCCCATAGCTCTGTATCAATCCCCAACTAATCCCACTTTCCTGCTCTCTCCCCATAGCCCTGTAACAATCCGAAAGTAATCTCACTGTCCCATTTTTTCACCAGGGACCTGTATCAATCCCAAATTACTCCAATTGCCCCACTCTCTCCCCTTCGCCCTGTATCAATCCCCAAACTAATCCCACTGCCCCACTCTCTCCACCTACCCTGTATCAATCCCCAAACTAATCCCACTGCCCCGCTCTCTCCCCATAGCCATGTATCAATCCCGAACTAATCATACTGTCCCGCTATCTCCCCATAGCCCTGTATCAATCCCCAATCAAATCCCACTGCCGCGCTCTCGACCCATAGCCCTGTAACAACCCCAAACTCATCCCACTGACCTGCTCTCTCCCCATAGCCCTGTATCAATCCCCAAACTAATCCCACTGCCCCGCTCTCTCCCCTTTGCCCTGTATCAATCCCCAAACTAATCCCACTGCCCCGCTCTCTCCACCTACCCTGTATCAATCCCCAAACTAATCCCACTGCCCCGCTCTCTCCCCTTTGCCCTGTATCAGTGCCCAAACTAATCCCACTGCCCCACTCTCTCCCCATAGCCATGTATCAATCCCGAACTAATCATACTGTCCCGCTATCTCCCCATAGCCCTGTATCAATCCCCAATCAAATCCCACTGCCGCGCTCTCGACCCATAGCCCTGTAACAACCCCAAACTAATCCTACTGCCCCGCTCTCTCCACCTACCCTGTATCAATCCCCAAACTAATCCCACTGACCTGCTCTCTCCCCATAGCCCTGTATCAATCCCCAAACTAATCCCACTATCCCACACTCTCCCCATATTGCTCTATCAATCCCAAACTAATCCCACTGCCCTGCTCTCCCACCATAGCCCTGTATCAATCCCCAAACTAATCCCACTGCCCCGCTCTCTCCCCATAGCCCTGTATCAATCCCCAAACTAATCCACTGCCCCGCTCTCTCCCCATAGCCCTGTTTCAATCCCCAAATCAATCCAAATGCCCCACTCTCTCTCCATACCGCGGAATCAATCCAAAACTAATCTGACTGACCAACTCTCTCCCCCTTGCCCTGTATTATCCCGCAGCCTAATCCACTCCCCTGCTCTCCTCAAATCCCTGTATCAATCCCCAAACTAATCCCACTACCTCACTCTCTCCCCATATCAATTTATCAATTCCAAACTTATCCACCTGCTCTGCTCTCTCCCCAGAGATCTGACTCAATCCCAAACTAATCCCAATGCCCCGCTCTCACCCCATAGCCCTGTATCAATCCCCAAACTAATCCCACTGCGCCGCTCTCTCCCCATAGCCCTGTATCAATCCCCAAACTAATCCCACTACCTCACTCTCTCCCCATATCACTTTATCAATTCCAAACTTATCCACCTGCTCTGCTCTCTCCCCAGAGATCTGACTCAATCCCAAACTAATCCCAATGCCCCGATCTCTCCCCATAGCCCTGTATCAATCCCCAAACTAATCCCACTGCGCCGCTCTCTCCCCATAGCCCTGTATCAATCCCCAAACTAATCCCACTGCGCCGCTCTCTCCCCATAGCCCTGTATCAATCTCAAACTAATCCCACTGCTCCGCTCTCTCCCGTAGCTCTGAATCAATTCCAAATTAATCCCACTACACCGCTCTCTCCCTATAGCACTGTATCTATCCCCAAACTAATCCCACTGTCCCACTCTCTCCCCATAGCCCTCTATTAGCCCCCAGCCTAATCCACTCCCCTGCACTCCTCAATCCCCAAACTAATCCCACTATCCCACTCTCTCCCCATAGCCCTGTATCAATCCCTAAACTAATCCCACTACCCCGCACTCTCCCCATATCACTGTATCAATTCCAAACTTATCCACCTGCTCCGCTCTCTCCCCAGAGATCTGACTCAGTCCCAAACTAATCCCACTGCCCCGCTCTCTCCTCATTGCCCTGTATCAATCCCCAAACTAATCCCACTGTCCCACTCTCTCCCCATGGCCCTGTATCAAACGCCAAACTAATCCCACTGCCTCGCTCTCTCCCTATAGCACTGTATCTATCCCCAAACTAATCCCACTACCCCGATCTCTCCCCATAGCCCTGTATCAAGCCCCGAACTAATCCCACTGTCTCGCTCTTTCCCTATAGCACTGTATCTATCCCCAAACTAATCCGACTGCTCCGCTCTCTCCCCTTAGCTCTGAATCAATTCCAAACTAATCCCACTACCCCGCTCGCTCCCTATAGCCCTGTATCAATACCCAAACTAATCCCACTGCCCCGCTCTCTCCCCATAGCCCTGTATCAATCCCTAAAATAATCTCACTGCCCCACTCTCTCCCCATAACCCTGTATCAATCCCCAAACTAATCCCACTGCCCCACTCTCTCCCTATAGCCCTGTATCAATCCCCAAACTAATCCAACTGCCCTGCTCTCTGCCCATAGCCTTGTATCAATCTGAAAGTAAACTCAGTGCCCCATTTTTTCACCAGGGACCTGTATCCATCCCAAATTACTCCAATTGCCCAGGTCTCTCCCCATTTCCCAGTATCAATCCCAAAACTAATCCCACTGCCCCACTCTCTCTGCATAGCCCTGTATCAATCCCAAACTAATCCCACTGCCCCGCTCGCTCCCCATAGCCCTGTATCAATCCCAAACTAATCCCACTGCCCCGCTCTCTCCCCATTTCCCAGTATCAATCCCAAAACTAATCCCACTGCCCCATTCTCTCTGCATAGCCCTGTATCAATCACAAACTAATCCCACTGCCCCGCTCGCTCCCCATAGCCCTGTATCAATCCCAAACTAATCCCACTGTCCTGCTTTCACCCCATAGCCCTGCATCAATCCCCAAACTAATCCTACTGCCCCACTTACACCCCATAGCCCTGTATCAACGCCAAACTAATCCCACTGCCCCACTCTCTCCCCATAGCCCTGTATCAATACCAAACTAATTCCATTGCTCTGCTCTTTCCCCATAGCCCTGTATCAATCCCCAAACTAATCCCACTGCCCCGCTCGCTCCCCATAGCCCTGTATCAATCCCAAACTAATCCCACTGCCCCACTCTCTCTGCATAGCCCTGTATCAATCCCAAACTAATCCCACTGCCCCGCTCTCTCCCCATTTCCCAGTATCAATCCCAAAACTAATCCCACTGCCCCATTCTCTCTGCATAGCCCTGTATCAATCACAAACTAATCCCACTGCCCCGCTCGCTCCCCATAGCCCAGTATCAATCCCAAACTAATCCCACTGTCCTGCTTTCACCCCATAGCCCTGCATCAATCCCCAAACTAATCCCACTGCCCCACTTACACCCCATAGCCCTGTATCAACGCCAAACTAATCCCACTGCCCCACTCTCTCCCCATAGCCCTGTATCAATACCAAACTAATTCCACTGCTCCGCTCTCTCCCCATAGCCCTGTATCAATCCCCAAACTAATCCCACTGCCCTGATCTCTCCCCATAGCCCTGTATCAATCCCAAACTAATCCCACTGCTCCACTCTCTCCCCATAGCCCTGTATCAATCCTCAAACTAGTCCCACTGCCCCGCTCTCTCCCCATAGCCCTGTATCAATCCCCAAACTAATCGCTGTGATAGTGCAATGCTCCCACAGCACTGACCCTCCATGAGGGTCATGAGGACTTGAAACGTCAACTCTTTTTTTCGCCACCGATGCTGCCAGTCCTGCTGAGTTTTTCCAGGTAATTCTGTTTTGTTCCCGTACTGTACCTATCCTGGGAGTGTTTGATGGGGACAGTGTAGAGGGAGCTTTACTCTGTATCTAACCCCGTGCTGTACCTGTCCTGAGAGTGTTTGATGGGGACGGTGTAGAGGGAGCTTTACTCTGTATCTAACCCCGTGCTGTGCCTGTCCTGGGAGTGTTTGATGGGGACGGTGTAGAGAGAGCTTTACCCTGTATCTAACCCTGTGCTGTACCTGTCCTGGGAGTGTTTGATGGGGACACTGTAGAGGGAGCTTTACTCTGTATCTAACCCTGTGCTGTACCTGTCCTGGGAGTGTTTGATGGGGACACTGTAGAGGGAGCTTTACTCTGTATCTAACCCTGTGCTGTACCTGTCCTGGGAGTGTTTGATGGGGACAGTGTAGAGGGAGCTTTACTCTGTATTTAACCCCGTGCTGTGCCTGTCCTGGGAGTGTTTGATGGGGACGGTGTAGAGAGAGCTTTACTCTGTATCTAACCCCGTGCTGTGCCTGTCCTGGGAGTGTTTGATGGGGACACTGTAGAGGGAGCTTTACTCTGTATCTAACCCTGTGCTGTACCTGTCCTGGGAGTGTTTGATGGGGACACTGTAGAGGGAGCTTTACTCTGTATCTAACCCTGTGCTGTACCTGTCCTGGGAGTGTTTGATGGGGACAGTGTAGAGGGAGCTTTACTCTGTATCTAACCCTGTGCTGTACCTGTCCTGGGAGTGTTTGATGGGGACAGTGTAGAGGGAGCTTTACTCTGTATCTAACCCCGTGCTGTACCTGTCCTGGGAGTGATGGAGAGAGATTTGGATTGAGCCGTGTTGTATACAATGGGAGCGAATGGTAAGAAATTGGCTCCATTTGACATAACTTCATTTGGCCACTGAGGGGAGCTCTCCCCTTTCAGCTCAGCATTAACAAAATGGCCAGACAGGTTGGAATTTTCTGGACCTGTAATACTCTGGCCCAGTGCACACCCTAGTGTGTAGCTGATATTCTGACATGGGGGAATCAGAATCCCAATGGACCCAAACCCCTTCCCGTTCACTCCCACTATCCACAATCCCAATGGACCCAAACCCCTTCCCGTTCACTCCCACTGTCCACAATCCCAATGGACCCAAACCCCTTCCCGTTCACTCCCACTGTCCACAATCCCAATGGACCCAAACCCCTTCCCGTTCACTCCCACTGTACACAATCCCAATGGACCCAAACCCCTTCCCGTTCACGCCAACTGTACACAATCCCAATGGGCCCAAACCCCTTCCCATTCACTCCCACTGTCCACAATCCCAATGGACCCAAACCCCTTCCCGTTCACTCCCACTGTCCACAATCCCAATGGACCCAAACCCCTTCCCGTTCACTCCGAATG
>JANJGN010002520.1:0-68389 GCA_026770705.1 Isurus oxyrinchus
CAATATATATAAATATATAAACCCCCCAGTGACCGAGTACAAAATATATAAATATATAAACCACCCCAGTGACCGTGTTCAATATATATAAACATATAAACCCCCCCCAGTGACCGTGTACAATATATATAAATATATAAACACCCCCAGTGACCGTGTACAATATATATAAATATATAAACCCCCCAGTGACCGTGTACAATATATATAAATATATAAACCACCCCAGTGACCGTGTTCAATATATATAAATATATTACCCCCCAGTAACCGTGTACAATATATGTAAATATAATAACACCCCCAGTGACCGTGTACCATATATATAAATATATAAACGCCCCTGGTGACCGTGGACATTATATATAAATATATAAACCCCCCAGTGACCGTGTAATATATATATAAATATATAAACACCCCCAGTGACCGTGTACAATATATATCAATCTATAAACACCCTCAGTGACCGTGTACATTATATATAAATATATAAACCCCCCAGTGACATTGTACAATATATATAAATATAAACCCCGCCAGTGACCGTGTACAATATATATAAATATATAACCGCCCCGCAGTGACCGTGTACAATATATATAAATATATAAACCCCACCCAGTGACTGTGTACCATATACATAAATATAAAAATACCCCAGGTGACCGTGTTCAATATATATAAACATATAACCCCCCCCCAGTGACCGTGTTCAATATATATAAAAATATGAACATCCCCAGTGACCGTGTACAATATAGATAAATATATAAACACCCCCCAGTGACCGTGTACAAAGTATACAAATATATAACCCCACCGAGTGACCGTGTACAATATATATAAATATATAAACACCCCCCAGTGACCCTGTACAATACATATAAATGTATAAACCCCACCCAGGGAGCGTGTACAATATATATAAATATATAAACACCCGCAGTGACCGTGTACAATATATATAAATATATAAACCCCCACAGTGACCGTGTACAATATATATAAATATATAAACCCCCCAGTGACCGTGTTCAATAGATATAAATATATAAACACCCACAGTGACCGTGTACAATATATATAAACACCCACAGTGACCGTGTACAATATATATAAACACCCACAGTGACCGTGTACAATATATATAAAATATATAACCCGCCCCAGTGTCCGTGTATAATATATATAAATATATAAACCCCCCCCAGTGACCGTGTACAATATATATAAATATATAAACACCCCCAGTGACCGTGTACAATATATATAAACACCCACAGTGACCGTGTACAATATAGATAAATATATAACCCGCCCCAGTGACCATGTACAATATATATAGATATATAAACACCCCCCAGTGACCGTGTACAATATACATAAATATATAAACCACCCCCGTGACCATGTACATTATATATAAATATATAAACCCCCCGAGTGACCCTGAACAATATATATAAATATATTAACCACCCAAGTGACCGTGTTCAATAAAATATAAATATATAAACCCCCCCAGTGACCGTGTACAATATATATAAATATATAAACACCCCCAGTGACCGTGTATAATATATATAAATGTATAAACACCCTCAGTTTCCGTGTACAATATATATAAATATATAAACACCTCCAGTGACCGTGTATAATATATATAAATATATAAACACCACCAGTGACCGTGTACATTATATATAAATATATAAACACCCCCAGTGACCGTGTACAATATATGTAAATATAATAACATCCCCAGTGACCGTGTACAATATATATAAATCTATAAACACCCTCAGTGACCGTGTACATTATATATAAATATATAAACCCCCCCAGTGACATTGTACAATATATATAAATATATAAACCCCGCCAGTGACCGTGTACAATATATATAAATATATAACCACCCCGCTGTGACCGTGTACAATATATATAAATACATAAACCCCCCCCCAGTGACTGTGTACCATATACATAAATATAAAAACACCCCAGGTGGCCGTGTTCAATATATATAAACATATAAACCCCCCCCCCCAGAGACCGTGTACAATATATATAAAAATATAAACACCCCCAGTGACCGTGTACAATATAGATAAATATATAAACACCCCCCAGTGACTGTGTAGAATGTATATAAATATATAACCCCACCGAGTGACCGTGTACAATATATATAAATATATAAACACCCCCCAGTGACCAAGTACAATACATATAAATGTATAAACCCCACCCACGGAACGTGAACAATATATATAAATATATAAACACCCCCAGTGACCGTGTACAATATGTATAAATATATAAACCCCCCCAGTGACCGTGAACAATATATATAAATATATTAACCACCCAAGTGACCGTGTTCAATATATATAAATATATAAACCCCCCCAGTGACCGTGTACAATATATATAAATATATAAACACCCCCAATGACCATGTACAATATATATAAATATATAAACACCCCCAGTGACCGTGTACAATATATGTAAATATAATAACACCCCCCGGTGACCGTGTACATTATATATAAATATATAAACCCCCCAGTGACCGTGTACAATACATATAAATATAATAACACCCCCAGTGGCCGTGTACAATATATATAAATATATAAACCCCCACAGTGACCGCGTACAATATATATAATTATATAAACATCTAGTGACCGTGTACAATATATATAAATATATCAACACCCCCCGTGACCGTGTACAATACATATAAATATATAAAGCCCCCAGTGACCGTGTACAATATATTTATAAATATGTAAATATATAAACACCCCCCAGTTTCCGTGTACAATATATATAAATATATAAACACCTCCAGTGACCGTGTATAATATATATAAATATATAAACACCACCAGTGACCGTGTACATTATATATAAATATATAAACACCCCCAGTGACCGTGTACAATATATGTAAATATAATAACATCCCCAGTGACCGTGTACAATATATATAAATATATAACCACCCCGCTGTGACCGTGTACAATATATATAAATACATAAACCCCCCCCCAGTGACTGTGTACCATATACATAAATATAAAAACACCCCAGGTGGCCGTGTTCAATATATATAAACATATAAACCCCCCCCCCCAGAGACCGTGTACAATATATATAAAAATATAAACACCCCCAGTGACCGTGTACAATATAGATAAATATATAAACACCCCCCAGTGATTGTGTAGAATGTATATAAATATATAACCCCACCGAGTGACCGTGTACAATATATATAAATATATAAACACCCCCCAGTGACCAAGTACAATACATATAAATGTATAAACCCCACCCACGGAGCGTGAACAATATATATAAATATATAAACACCCCCAGTGACAGTGTACAATATATATAAATATATAAACCCCCACAGTGACCGTGTACAATATATATAAATATATAAACCCCCCAGTGACCGAGTACAAAATATATAAATATATAAACCCCCACAGTGACCGCGTACAATATATATAATTATATAAACATCTAGTGACCGTGTACAATATATATAAATATATCAACACCCCCCGTGACCGTGTACAATACATATAAATATATAAAGCCCCCAGTGACCGTGTACAATATATTTATAAATATGTAAATATATAAACACCCCCCAGTTTCCGTGTACAATATATATAAATATATAAACACCTCCAGTGTCCGTGTATAATATATATAAATATATAAACACCACCAGTGACCGTGTACATTATATATAAATATATAAACACCCCCAGTGACCGTGTACAATATATGTAAATATAATAACATCCCCAGTGACCGTGTACAATATATATAAATCCATAAACACCCTCAGTGACCGTGTACATTATATATAAATATATCAACCCCCCAGTGACATTGTACAATATATATAAATATATAACCACCCCGCTGTGACCATGTACAATATATATAAATATATAAAACCCCCCCCCAGTGACTGTGTCCCATATACATAAATATAAAAACACCCCAGGTGACCGTGTTCAATATATATAAACATATAACCCCCCCCAGTGACCGTGTACAATATATATAAAAATATAAACACCCCCAGTGACCCTGTACAATATACATAAATATATAAACACCCCCCAGTGACTGTGTAGAATGTATATAAATATATAACCCCACCGAGTGACCGTGTACAATATATATAAATATATAAACACCCCCCAGTGACCCTGTACAATACATATAAATGTATAAACCCCACCCACGGAGCGTGAACAATATATATAAATATATAAACACCCCCAGTGACCGTGTACAATATATATAAATATATAAACCCCCACAGTGACCGTGTACAATATATATAAATATATAAACCCCCCAGTGACCGAGTACAAAATATATAAATATATAAACCACCCCAGTGACCGTGTTCAATATATATAAACATATAAACCCCCCCCAGTGACCGTGTACAATATATATAAATATATAAACACCCCCAGTGACCGTGTACAATATATATAAATATATAAACCCCCCAGTGACCGTGTACAATATATATAAATATATAAACCACCCCAGTGACCGTGTTCAATATATATAAATATATTACCCCCCAGTAACCGTGTACAATATATGTAAATATAATAACACCCCCAGTGACCGTGTACCATATATATAAATATATAAACGCCCCTGGTGACCGTGGACATTATATATAAATATATAAACCCCCCAGTGACCGTGTATAATATATATAAATATATAAACACCCCCAGTGACCGTGTACAATATATATCAATCTATAAACACCCTCAGTGACCGTGTACATTATATATAAATATATAAACCCCCCAGTGACATTGTACAATATATATAAATATATAAACCCCGCCAGTGACCGTGTACAATATATATAAATATATAACCGCCCCGCAGTGACCGTGTACAATATATATAAATATATAAACCCCACCCAGTGACTGTGTACCATATACATAAATATAAAAATACCCCAGGTGACCGTGTTCAATATATATAAACATATAACCCCCCCCAGTGACCGTGTTCAATATATATAAAAATATGAACATCCCCAGTGACCGTGTACAATATAGATAAATATATAAACACCCCCCAGTGACCGTGTACAAAGTATACAAATATATAACCCCACCGAGTGACCGTGTACAATATATATAAATATATAAACACCCCCCAGTGACCCTGTACAATACATATAAATGTATAAACCCCACCCAGGGAGCGTGTACAATATATATAAATATATAAACACCCCCAGTGACCGTGTACAATATATATAAATGTATAAACACCCTCAGTTTCCGTGTACAATATATATAAATATATAAACACCTCCAGTGACCGTGTATAATATATATAAATATATAAACACCACCAGTGACCGTGTACATTATATATAAATATATAAACACCCCCAGTGACCGTGTACAATATATGTAAATATAATAACATCCCCAGTGACCGTGTACAATATATATAAATATATAACCACCCCGCTGTGACCGTGTACAATATATATAAATACATAAACCCCCCCCCAGTGACTGTGTACCATATACATAAATATAAAAACACCCCAGGTGGCCGTGTTCAATATATATAAACATATAAACCCCCCCCCCCAGAGACCGTGTACAATATATATAAAAATATAAACACCCCCAGTGACCGTGTACAATATAGATAAATATATAAACACCCCCCAGTGATTGTGTAGAATGTATATAAATATATAACCCCACCGAGTGACCGTGTACAATATATATAAATATATAAACACCCCCCAGTGACCAAGTACAATACATATAAATGTATAAACCCCACCCACGGAGCGTGAACAATATATATAAATATATAAACACCCCCAGTGACAGTGTACAATATATATAAATATATAAACCCCCACAGTGACCGTGTACAATATATATAAATATATAAACCCCCCAGTGACCGAGTACAAAATATATAAATATATAAACCCCCACAGTGACCGCGTACAATATATATAATTATATAAACATCTAGTGACCGTGTACAATATATATAAATATATCAACACCCCCCGTGACCGTGTACAATACATATAAATATATAAAGCCCCCAGTGACCGTGTACAATATATTTATAAATATGTAAATATATAAACACCCCCCAGTTTCCGTGTACAATATATATAAATATATAAACACCTCCAGTGTCCGTGTATAATATATATAAATATATAAACACCACCAGTGACCGTGTACATTATATATAAATATATAAACACCCCCAGTGACCGTGTACAATATATGTAAATATAATAACATCCCCAGTGACCGTGTACAATATATATAAATCCATAAACACCCTCAGTGACCGTGTACATTATATATAAATATATCAACCCCCCAGTGACATTGTACAATATATATAAATATATAACCACCCCGCTGTGACCATGTACAATATATATAAATATATAAAACCCCCCCCCAGTGACTGTGTCCCATATACATAAATATAAAAACACCCCAGGTGACCGTGTTCAATATATATAAACATATAACCCCCCCCAGTGACCGTGTACAATATATATAAAAATATAAACACCCCCAGTGACCCTGTACAATATACATAAATATATAAACACCCCCCAGTGACTGTGTAGAATGTATATAAATATATAACCCCACCGAGTGACCGTGTACAATATATATAAATATATAAACACCCCCCAGTGACCCTGTACAATACATATAAATGTATAAACCCCACCCACGGAGCGTGAACAATATATATAAATATATAAACACCCCCAGTGACCGTGTACAATATATATAAATATATAAACCCCCACAGTGACCGTGTACAATATATATAAATATATAAACCCCCCAGTGACCGAGTACAAAATATATAAATATATAAACCACCCCAGTGACCGTGTTCAATATATATAAACATATAAACCCCCCCCAGTGACCGTGTACAATATATATAAATATATAAACACCCCCAGTGACCGTGTACAATATATATAAATATATAAACCCCCCAGTGACCGTGTACAATATATATAAATATATAAACCACCCCAGTGACCGTGTTCAATATATATAAATATATTACCCCCCAGTAACCGTGTACAATATATGTAAATATAATAACACCCCCAGTGACCGTGTACCATATATATAAATATATAAACGCCCCTGGTGACCGTGGACATTATATATAAATATATAAACCCCCCAGTGACCGTGTATAATATATATAAATATATAAACACCCCCAGTGACCGTGTACAATATATATCAATCTATAAACACCCTCAGTGACCGTGTACATTATATATAAATATATAAACCCCCCAGTGACATTGTACAATATATATAAATATATAAACCCCGCCAGTGACCGTGTACAATATATATAAATATATAACCGCCCCGCAGTGACCGTGTACAATATATATAAATATATAAACCCCACCCAGTGACTGTGTACCATATACATAAATATAAAAATACCCCAGGTGACCGTGTTCAATATATATAAACATATAACCCCCCCCAGTGACCGTGTTCAATATATATAAAAATATGAACATCCCCAGTGACCGTGTACAATATAGATAAATATATAAACACCCCCCAGTGACCGTGTACAAAGTATACAAATATATAACCCCACCGAGTGACCGTGTACAATATATATAAATATATAAACACCCCCCAGTGACCCTGTACAATACATATAAATGTATAAACCCCACCCAGGGAGCGTGTACAATATATATAAATATATAAACACCCGCAGTGACCGTGTACAATATATATAAATATATAAACCCCCACAGTGACCGTGTACAATATATATAAATATATAAACCCCCCAGTGACCGTGTTCAATAGATATAAATATATAAACACCCACAGTGACCGTGTACAATATATATAAACACCCACAGTGACCGTGTACAATATATATAAACACCCACAGTGACCGTGTACAATATATATAAATATATAACCCGCCCCAGTGTCCGTGTATAATATATATAAATATATAAACCCCCCCCAGTGACCGTGTACAATATATATAAATATATAAACACCCCCAGTGACCGTGTACAATATATATAAACACCCACAGTGACCGTGTACAATATAGATAAATATATAACCCGCCCCAGTGACCATGTACAATATATATAGATATATAAACACCCCCAGTGACCGTGTACAATATACATAAATATATAAACCACCCCCGTGACCATGTACATTATATATAAATATATAAACCCCCCGAGTGACCCTGAACAATATATATAAATATATTAACCACCCAAGTGACCGTGTTCAATAAAATATAAATATATAAACCCCCCCAGTGACCGTGTACAATATATATAAATATATAAACACCCCCAGTGACCGTGTATAATATATATAAATGTATAAACACCCTCAGTTTCCGTGTACAATATATATAAATATATAAACACCTCCAGTGACCGTGTATAATATATATAAATATATAAACACCACCAGTGACCGTGTACATTATATATAAATATATAAACACCCCCAGTGACCGTGTACAATATATGTAAATATAATAACATCCCCAGTGACCGTGTACAATATATATAAATCTATAAACACCCTCAGTGACCGTGTACATTATATATAAATATATAAACCCCCCCAGTGACATTGTACAATATATATAAATATATAAACCCCGCCAGTGACCGTGTACAATATATATAAATATATAACCACCCCGCTGTGACCGTGTACAATATATATAAATACATAAACCCCCCCCCAGTGACTGTGTACCATATACATAAATATAAAAACACCCCAGGTGGCCGTGTTCAATATATATAAACATATAAACCCCCCCCCCCAGAGACCGTGTACAATATATATAAAAATATAAACACCCCCAGTGACCGTGTACAATATAGATAAATATATAAACACCCCCCAGTGACTGTGTAGAATGTATATAAATATATAACCCCACCGAGTGACCGTGTACAATATATATAAATATATAAACACCCCCCAGTGACCAAGTACAATACATATAAATGTATAAACCCCACCCACGGAACGTGAACAATATATATAAATATATAAACACCCCCAGTGACCGTGTACAATATGTATAAATATATAAACCCCCCCAGTGACCGTGAACAATATATATAAATATATTAACCACCCAAGTGACCGTGTTCAATATATATAAATATATAAACCCCCCCAGTGACCGTGTACAATATATATAAATATATAAACACCCCCAATGACCATGTACAATATATATAAATATATAAACACCCCCAGTGACCGTGTACAATATATGTAAATATAATAACACCCCCGGTGACCGTGTACATTATATATAAATATATAAACCCCCCAGTGACCGTGTACAATACATATAAATATAATAACACCCCCAGTGGCCGTGTACAATATATATAAATATATAAACCCCCACAGTGACCGCGTACAATATATATAATTATATAAACATCTAGTGACCGTGTACAATATATATAAATATATCAACACCCCCCGTGACCGTGTACAATACATATAAATATATAAAGCCCCCAGTGACCGTGTACAATATATTTATAAATATGTAAATATATAAACACCCCCCAGTTTCCGTGTACAATATATATAAATATATAAACACCTCCAGTGACCGTGTATAATATATATAAATATATAAACACCACCAGTGACCGTGTACATTATATATAAATATATAAACACCCCCAGTGACCGTGTACAATATATGTAAATATAATAACATCCCCAGTGACCGTGTACAATATATATAAATCCATAAACACCCTCAGTGACCGTGTACATTATATATAAATATATCAACCCCCCAGTGACATTGTACAATATATATAAATATATAACCACCCCGCTGTGACCATGTACAATATATATAAATATATAAAACCCCCCCCAAGTGACTGTGTCCCATATACATAAATATAAAAACACCCCAGGTGACCGTGTTCAATATATATAAACATATAACCCCCCTCCCAGTGACCGTGTACAATATATATAAAAATATAAACACCCCCAGTGACCCTGTACAATATAGATAAATATATAAACACCCCCCAGTGACTGTGTAGAATGTATATAAATATATAACCCCACCGAGTGACCGTGTACAATATATATAAATATATAAACACCCCCCAGTGACCCTGTACAATACATATAAATGTATAAACCCCACCCACGGAGCGTGAACAATATATATAAATATATAAACACCCCCAGTGACCGTGTACAATATATATAAATATATAAACCCCCACAGTGACCGTGTACAATATATATAAATATATAAACCCCCCAGTGACCGAGTACAAAATATATAAATATATAAACCACCCCAGTGACCGTGTTCAATATATATAAATATATAACCCCCCCCAGTGACCGTGTACAATATATATAAATATATAAACAACCCCAGTGACTGTGTACAATATATATAAATATATAAACACCCACAGTGACCGTGTACAATATATATAAATATATAACCCCCCCCCCGTGACCGTGTACAATATATATAAATATATAAACACCCCCAGTGACCATGTACAATATATATAAATATATAAACACCCCCAGTGACCGTGTACAATATATGTAAATATAATAACACCCCCGGTGACCGTGTACATTATATATAAATATATAAACCCCCCAGTGACCGTGTATAATATATATAAATATGTAAACCCCCCCAGTGACCGTGTACAATACATATAAATATAATAACACCCCCAGTGGCCGTGTACAATATATATAAATATATAAACCCCCACAATGACCGCGTACAATATATATAATTATATAAACCCCTAGTGACCGTGTACAATATATATAAATATATCAACACCCCCCGTGACCGTGTACAATACATATGAATATATAAAGCCCCCAGTGACCGTGTACAATATATTTATAAATATATAAACACCCACAGTGACCGTGTACAATATATATAAATATATAAACACCCCCAGTGACCATGTACAATATATATAAATATATAAACACCCCCAGTGACCGTGTACAATATATGTAAATATAATAACACCCCCGGTGACCGTGTACATTATATATAAATATATAAACCCCCCAGTGACCGTGTATAATATATATAAATATGTAAACCCCCCCAGTGACCGTGTACAATACATATAAATATAATAACACCCCCAGTGGCCGTGTACAATATATATAAATATATAAACCCCCACAATGACCGCGTACAATATATATAATTATATAAACCCCTAGTGACCGTGTACAATATATATAAATATATCAACACCCCCCGTGACCGTGTACAATACATATGAATATATAAAGCCCCCAGTGACCGTGTACAATATATTTATAAATATATAAACACCCACAGTGACCGTGTACAATATATATAAATATATAAACCACACCCGTGACCATGTACAATATGTATAAATATATAAACCCCCCCAGTGACCGTGAACAATATATATAAATATATTAACCACTCAAGTGACCGTGTTCAATATATATAAATATATAAACCCCCCCAGTGACCCTGTACAATATACATAAATATATAAACACCCCCCAGTGACTGTGTAGAATGTATATAAATATATAACCCCACCGAGTGACCGTGTACAATATATATAAATATATAAACACCCCCGAGTGACCCTGTACAATACATATAAATGTATAAACCCCACCCACGGAGCGTGAACAATATATATAAATATATAAACACCCCCAGTGACCGTGTACAATATATATAAATATATAAACCCCCACAGTGACCGTGTACAATATATATAAATATATAAACCCCCCAGTGACCGAGTACAAAATATATAAATATATAAACCACCCCAGTGACCGTGTTCAATATATATAAATATATAACCCCCCCCAGTGACCGTGTACAATATATATAAATATATAAACAACCCCTGTGACTGTGTACAATATATATAAATATATAAACACCCACAGTGACCGTGTACAATATATATAAATATATAACCCCCCCCCGTGACCGTGTACAATATATATAAATATATAAACACCCCCAGTGACCGTGTACAATATATATAAATATATAAACACCCACAGTGACCGTGTACAATATATATAAATATATAAACCCCCCCCCCAGAGACCGTGTACAATATATATAAATATATAAACCCCCCCAGTGACCGTGTACAATATATATAAATATACAAACACCCCTAGTTTCCATGTACAATATATATAAATATATAAACACCCCCAATGACCATGTTCAATACATATAAATATATAAACCACCCCCCAGTGACCGTGTACAATATATACAATTATATAAGCCACCCCAGTGACCGTGTACAATATGTAAAAATATTTAAACCCCCCCGTGACCATGTACAGAATATAAAAATATATAAACCCCCCCAGTGACCATGTACAATATATATAAATATATAAACACCCCCAGTGACCGTGTACAATATATGTAAATATAATAACACCCCCGGTGACCGTGTACATTATATATAAATATATAAACCCCCCAGTGACCGTGTATAATATATATAAATATGTAAACCCCCCCAGTGACCGTGTACAATACATATAAATATAATAACACCCCCAGTGGCCGTGTACAATATATATAAATATATAAACCCCCACAATGACCGCGTACAATATATATAATTATATAAACCCCTAGTGACCGTGTACAATATATATAAATATATCAACACCCCCCGTGACCGTGTACAATACATATGAATATATAAAGCCCCCAGTGACCGTGTACAATATATTTATAAATATATAAACCACACCCGTGACCATGTACAATATGTATAAATATATAAACCCACCCAGTGACCGTGAACAATATATATAAATATATTAACCACCCAAGTGACCGTGTTCAATATATATAAATATATAAACCCCCCCAGTGACCGTGTACAATATATATAAATATATAAACACCCCCAGTGACCATGTACAATATATATAAATATATAAACACCCCCAGTGACCGTGTACAATATATGTAAATATAATAACACCCCCGGTGACCGTGTACATTATATATAAATATATAAACCCCCCAGTGACCGTGTATAATATATATAAATATGTAAACCCCCCCAGTGACCGTGTACAATACATATAAATATAATAACACCCCCAGTGGCCGTGTACAATATATATAAATATATAAACCCCCACAATGACCGCGTACAATATATATAATTATATAAACCCCTAGTGACCGTGTACAATATATATAAATATATCAACACCCCCCGTGACCGTGTACAATACATATGAATATATAAAGCCCCCAGTGACCGTGTACAATATATTTATAAATATATAAACACCCACAGTGACCGTGTACAATATATATAAATATATAAACCACACCCGTGACCATGTACAATATGTATAAATATATAAACCCCCCCAGTGACCGTGTACAATATATATAAATATATCAACACCCCCCGTGACCGTGTACAATACATATGAATATATAAAGCCCCCAGTGACCGTGTACAATATATTTATAAATATATAAACACCCCCCAGTGACCGTGTAAAATACATATAAATGTATAACCCCCCCCCCAACAGTGACCATGTACAATATATATAAATATATAAACACCCCCAGTGACCATGTACAATATATATAAATATATAAACACCCCCAGTGACCGTGTACAATATATGTAAATATAATAACACCCCCGGTGACCGTGTACATTATATATAAATATATAAACCCCCCAGTGACCGTGTATAATATATATAAATATATAAACCCCCCCAGTGACCGTGTACAATACATATAAATATAATAACACCCCCAGTGGCCGTGTACAATATATATAAATATATAAACCCCCACAGTGACCGCGTACAATATATATAATTATATAAAACCCTAGTGACCGTGTACAATATATGTATAAATATATAAACACCCCCCATTGACCGTGTAAAATACATATAAATGTATAACCCCCCCCCATCAGTGACCGTGTACAATATATATAAATATATAAACACCCCCAGTGACCTTGTACAATATATATCAACACCCACCAGTGTCCGTGTACATTGTATATAAATATATAACTCCCCCTAGTGACCGTGTACAATATATAAATATATAAACACCCCTCAGTGACCGTGTATAATACATATAAATGTATAAACCCCCCCCAGTGACCGTGTACAATATATATAAATATATAAACTCCCTCAGTAACCGTGTACAATATATATAAATATATAAACCCCCCCAGTGACCGTGTACAAAATATATAAATATATAAACCCCCGAGTGACCGTGTTCAATATATATAAATATATAAACCCCCCCCCCAGTGACCCTGCACAATATATATAAATATATAAACACTCCCAGTGACCGTGTAAAATATATATAAATATATAAACACCTCCAGTGTCCGTGTACAATATATATAAATATATAAACACCCCCAGTGACCGTCTACATTATATATAAATATTTAAACCCCCCAGTGACCGTGTACAATATATATAAATATATAAACCCCCCCAGTGACCGTGTACAATATATATAAATATATAAACTCCCCCCAGTAACTGTGTACAATATATATAAATATACAAAACCCCCCAGTGACCGTGTACAATATATATAAATATATAAACCCCCCAGTGACCGTGTTCAATATATATAAATATATAAACCCCCCACAGTGACCGTGTACATTATATATAAATATATAAAACCCCCACTGACCGTGTACAATATATATAAATATATAAACCCCCCCAGTGACCGTGTACAATATATATAAATATATAAACACCCCCAGTGACAGTGTACAATATATATAAATATATAAACCCCCCCCACAGTGACCGTGTACAATATATATAAATATATAAATACCCCCAGTGTCCGTGTTCAATATATATAAATATATAAATACCCGTAGTGACCGTGTACAATATGTATAAATATAAAAACGCCCCAGTGACCTTTTACAATATATATAAATATATAAACACCCCAGTTATCGTGTACAATATCTATAAATATATAACTCCCCCAGTGACTGAGTACAATATATATAAATATATAAACACCCCCAGTGACCGTGTAAAATATATATAAATATATAAACACCCCCAGTGACCGTGTACAATATATATAAATATATAAACCCCCCCCACAGTGACCGTGTACAATATATATAAATATATAAATACCCCCAGTGTCCGTGTTCAATATATATAAATATATAAATACCCGTAGTGACCGTGTACAATATATATAAATATATAAAACCCCCAGTGACCATGTATAATCTGTATAAATATATAAACTCCCCCAGTGACCGTGTACAATTTATATAAATATATAAATCCCCCCAGTGACCGTGTACAATATATTTAAATATATAAACCCCTCAGTGACCGTGTGCAATATATATTAATATATAAAATCCCACAATGACCGTGTGCAATATATATGAATATATAAATACCCCCAGTGACCGTGTACAATATATATATAAATATATAAACCCCCCAAGGACCGTGTACAATATATATAAATCTATAAACACCCTCAGTGACCGTGTACAATATATATAAATATATAGGCCCCCCCAGTGTCCATGTACAATATATATAAATATATAAACCCCCCCAGTGACAGTGTGCAATATATATAAATATCTGAACTCCCCCAGTGACCGTGAACAATATATATAAATATATAACCCCCCACAGTGACCGTGTACAATATATATAAATATATAAACCCCCAGTGACCATGTATAATCTGTATAAATATATAAACTCCCCCAGTGACCGTGTACAATTTATATAAATATATAAATCCCCCCAGTGACCGTGTACAATATATTTAAATATATAAACCCCTCAATGACCGTGTGCAATATATATTAAAATACAAAATCCCACAATGACCGTGTGCAATATATATGAATATATAAACACCCCCAGTGACCGTGTACAATATATATAAATATATAAACCATCCCAGTGACCGTGTACAATATATATAAACATATAAACCCCCCAGTGACCGTGTACAATATATATAAATATATAGGCCCCCCCAGTGTCCATGTACAATATATATAAATATATAACCACTCCGCAGTGACCGTGTACAATATATATAAATATATAAACCACCCCCGTGACCATGTACAATATATATAAATATTTAAACCCCCCCCCCAGTGTCCGTGTACAATATATATGAATATATTAACCCCCCCCATTGTCCGTGAACAATATATATAAATATATTAACCACCCCAGTGACCGTGTTCAATATATATAAATATATAAACCCCCCCCCCCCAGAGACCGTGTACAATATATATAAATATATAAACCCCCCCAGTGACCGTGTACAATATATATAAATATACAAACACCCCTAGTTTCCATGTACAATATATATAAATATATAAACACCCCCAGTGACCGTGTACAATATATGTAAATATAATAAAACCACCAGTGACCGTGTACAATATATATAAATATATAAACCCCCCCCCAGTGACCGTGTACAATATATATAAATATATAAACCCCCACAGTGACCGCGTACAATATACATAATTATATAAACCCCCAGTTACCGTGTACAATATATATAAATATATAAAGACACCCCGTGACCGTGTACAATACATATAAATATATAAACCCCCCAGTGACCGTGTACAATATATATAAATATATAAACACCCCCAGTGACTGTGTATAATAGATATAAATATATAACCACCCCTCAGTGACAGTGTACAATATATATAAATATATAAACCCCCCCAGTGACCTTGTACAATATATATATATATATATATATATATATATATAAACGCCCCAGGTGACCGTGTTCAATATATATATACATATAAACACCCGCCAGTGACGGGGAATAATATATATAAATATATAAACACCCCCCAGTGACCGTGTACAATGTATATAAATATATAACCCCCCCTAGTGACCGTGTACAATATATATCTATAAATATATAAACACCCCCCAGTGACCGTGTACAATACATATAAATGAATAAACCCCCACCCCAGTGACCTTGTACAATTTTTCTAAATATATAAACACCACCAATGACCGTGTACATTGTATATAAATATATAACCCCCCCAGTGACCGTGTACAATATATAAATATATAAACACCCCCAGTGACCGTGTACAACATATATATAAATATATAAACGCCCCAGTGACCTTTTACTTTATATATAAATATATACCCCCCCCCGTTATCGTGTACAATATATATAAATATATAACTCCCCCAGTGACCGTGTACAATATATATAAATATATAACCACTCCGCAGTGACCGTGTACAATACATAGAAATATTTAAACCCCCCCGCCGTAACCGTGTACAATATATATAAATATATAAACACCCCAGAGACCGTAAAGAATATATATAAATATATAAACCCCCCAGTGACCGTGTATATTATATTTAAAAATATAAACCCCCCCCAGTGACTGTGTACAATATATATAAATATAATAACACCCCCAGTGACCGTATACAATATATATAAATATATAAACCCCCCCCCAGTGACCGTGTACAATATATGTAAATATAATAACACACCCAGTGACCGTGTACAATATATGTAAATATAATAAAACCACCAGTGACCGTGTACAATATATATAAATATATAAACCCCCCCCCAGTGACCGTGTACAATATATATAAATATATAAACCCCCACAGTGACCGCGTACAATATACATAATTATATAAACCCCCAGTTACCGTGTACAATATATATAAATATATAAAGACACCCCGTGACCGTGTACAATACATATAAATATATAAACCCCCCAGTGACCGTGTACAATATATATAAATATATAAACACCCCCAGTGACTGTGTATAATAGATATAAATATATAACCACCCCTCAGTGACAGTGTACAATATATATAAATATATAAACCCCCCCAGTGACCTTGTACAATATATATATATATATATATATATAAACGCCCCAGGTGACCGTGTTCAATATATATATACATATAAACACCCGCCAGTGACGGGGAATAATATATATAAATATATAAACACCCCCCAGTGACCGTGTACAATGTATATAAATATATAACCCCCCCTAGTGACCGTGTACAATATATATCTATAAATATATAAACACCCCCCAGTGACCGTGTACAATACATATAAATGAATAAACCCCCACCCCAGTGACCTTGTACAATTTTTCTAAATATATAAACACCACCAATGACCGTGTACATTGTATATAAATATATAACCCCCCCAGTGACCGTGTACAATATATAAATATATAAACACCCCCAGTGACCGTGTACAACATATATATAAATATATAAACGCCCCAGTGACCTTTTACTTTATATATAAATATATACCCCCCCCCGTTATCGTGTACAATATATATAAATATATAACTCCCCCAGTGACCGTGTACAATATATATAAATATATAACCACTCCGCAGTGACCGTGTACAATACATAGAAATATTTAAACCCCCCCGCCGTAACCGTGTACAATATATATAAATATATAAACACCCCAGAGACCGTAAAGAATATATATAAATATATAAACCCCCCAGTGACCGTGTATATTATATTTAAAAATATAAACCCCCCCCAGTGACTGTGTACAATATATATAAATATAATAACACCCCCAGTGACCGTATACAATATATATAAATATATAAACCCCCCCCCAGTGACCGTGTACAATATATGTAAATATAATAACACACCCAGTGACCGTGTACAATATATATAAATATATGAACGCCCCAGGTGACCGTGTTCAATATATATAAACATATAAACACCACCCAGTGACCGTGTATAATATATATAAATATATAAACACCCCCCAGTGACCGTGTACAATACATATAAATGTATAAACCCCCCCCAGTGACGTGTACAATATATATAAATATATAAACATCCCCAGTGACCTTGTACAATATATATAAATATATAAAAACCCACCAGTGACGTGTACAATATATATAAATATATAATCCCCCCCCAGTGACCCTGTACAATATATATAAATATATAAACACCCCCAGTGACCGTGTACAATATATATAAATATATAAACACCTCTAGTGTCCGTGTACAATATATATAAATATATAAACACACCCAGTGACTGTGTACATTATATATAAATATATAAACCCCCCAGTGACCGTGTACAATACATTTAAATATATAAACCCCCCCAGTGACCGTGTACAATATATATAAATATATAAACACCCCCAGTGACCGCGTACAATAGAAATAATTATATCAACCCCCAGTGACCGTGTACAATATATATAAATATATAAACCCCCCCACAGTGACCGTGTACAATATATATAAATAAACAAATACCACCAGTCACCGTGTATAATATATATAAATATATAAAACCCCCCGTAACCGTGTACAATATATATAAATATATAAACCCCACAGTGACCGTGTACAATATATATAATTATATAAACGCCCCAGTGACCTTTTACAATGTATATAAATATATAAATCCCCCGTTATCGTGTACAATATATATAAATATATAACTCCCCCAGTGACCGTGTACTATATATATAAATATATAAACCCCTCCAGTGACAGTGTACAATATATATAAATATATAAACCCCCCAGTGACCATGTACAATATATATAAATATATAAACCACCCCAGTGACCGTGTTCAGTATGTATAAATATATAACCCCCCCCCAGTAACCGTGTACAATATACATAAATATATAAACACCCCCAGTGACCGTGTAAATTATATATAAATATATAAACACCCCCAGTGACCGTGTACAATATATATAAATCTATAAACACCCTCAGTGACCGTGTAGATTATATATAAATATATAAACCCCCCAGTGACCTTGGACAATATATATATATATATATATATAAACCCCGCCAGTGACCGTGTACAATATATACAAATATATAACCACCCCGCAGTGACCGTGTACAATATATATAAATATATAAAACCCCCCCAGTGACCGTGTACAATATACATAAATATAAAAACACCCCAGGTGACCGAGTTCAATATATATAAACATATAAACCCTCCCCCAGTGACCGTGTACAATATATATGAATATATAAACACCCCCAGTGACCGTGTACAATATAGATAAATATATAAACAACCCCCAGTGACCGTGTACAATGTATATAAATATATAACCCCCCCCAGTGACGTGTACAATATATATAAATATATAAACATCCCCAGTGACCTTGTACAATATATATAAATATATAAAAACCCACCAGTGACGTGTACAATATATATAAATATATAATCCCCCCCCCAGTGACCCTGTACAATATATATAAATATATAAACACCCCCAGTGACCGTGTACAATATATATAAATATATAAACACCTCTAGTGTCCGTGTACAATATATATAAATATATAAACACACCCAGTGACTGTGTACATTATATATAAATATATAAACCCCCCAGTGACCGTGTACAATACATTTAAATATATAAACCCCCCCAGTGACCGTGTACAATATATATAAATATATAAACACCCCCAGTGACCGCGTACAATAGAAATAATTATATCAACCCCCAGTGACCGTGTACAATATATATAAATATATAAACCCCCCCACAGTGACCGTGTACAATATATATAAATAAACAAATACCACCAGTCACCGTGTATAATATATATAAATATATAAAACCCCCCGTAACCGTGTACAATATATATAAATATATAAACCCCACAGTGACCGTGTACAATATATATAATTATATAAACGCCCCAGTGACCTTTTACAATGTATATAAATATATAAACCCCCCAGTTATCGTGTACAATATATATAAATATATAACTCCCCCAGTGACCGTGTACTATATATATAAATATATAAACCCCTCCAGTGACAGTGTACAATATATATAAATATATAAACCCCCCAGTGACCATGTACAATATATATAAATATATAAACCACCCCAGTGACCGTGTTCAGTATGTATAAATATATAACCCCCCCCCAGTAACCGTGTACAATATACATAAATATATAAACACCCCCAGTGACCGTGTAAATTATATATAAATATATAAACACCCCCAGTGACCGTGTACAATATATATAAATCTATAAACACCCTCAGTGACCGTGTAGATTATATATAAATATATAAACCCCCCAGTGACCTTGGACAATATATATATATATATATATATATATAAACCCCGCCAGTGACCGTGCACAATATATACAAATATATAACCACCCCGCAGTGACCGTGTACAATATATATAAATATATAAAACCCCCCCAGTGACCGTGTACAATATACATAAATATAAAAACACCCCAGGTGACCGAGTTCAATATATATAAACTTATAAACCCTCCCCCAGTGACCGTGTACAATATATATGAATATATAAACACCCCCAGTGACCGTGTACAATATAGATAAATATATAAACAACCCCCAGTGACCGTGTACAATGTATATAAATATATAACCCCTCCTAGTGACCGTGTACAATATATATAAATATATAAACACCACCCAGTGACATTGTACAATACATATAAATGTATAAACACCACCCAGTGACCGTGTACAATATATATAAATATATAAACCCCCCCAGTGACCGTGTACAATATATATAAATATATAAACCCCCCAGTGACCATGTACAATGTATATAAAAATATAAACCACCCCAGTGACCGTGTTCAATATATATAAATATATAACCCCCCCCAGTGACCCGTGTACAATATATATACATATATAACCACCCCGCAGTGACCGTGTACAATATATATAAATATATAAAACCCCCCCAGTGACCGTGTACAATATACATAAATATAAAAACACCCCAGGTGACCGAGTTCAATATATATAAACATATAAACCCTCCCCCAGTGACCGTGTACAATATATATGAATATATAAACACCCCCAGTGACCGTGTACAATATAGATAAATATATAAACAACCCCCAGTGACCGTGTACAATGTATATAAATATATAACCCCTCCTAGAGACCGTGTACAATATATATAAATATATAAACACCACCCAGTGACATTGTACAATACATATAAATGTATAAACCCCACCCAGTGACCGTGTACAATATATATAAATATATAAACCCCCCCAGTGTCCGTGTACAATATATATAAATATATAAACCCCCCAGTGACCGTGTACAATGTATATAAAAATATAAACCACCCCAGTGACCGTGTTCAATATATATAAATATATAACCCCCCCCAGTGACCCGTGTACAATATATATACATATATAAACTCCCCCAGTGACCGTGTACAATATATATAAATATGTAAACACCCACAGTGACCGTGTACAATATATTAAAATATGTAAACACCCCCAGTGATCCTGTACATTATATATAAATATATAAACCCCCCAGTGACCTTGTACAATATATATAAATATATAAACACCCCAGTGACCGTGTACAATATATATAATTATATAAACACGCCCAGTGACCGTGGACAATATATATAAATATATAAACACCCCCAGTGACCGTGTACATTATATATAAATATATAAACCACCCCCAGTCACTGTGTACAATATATATAAATATATAAACACCCCCAGTGATCGTGTACTATATATATAAATATATAAACACCCGCAGTGACCGTGTACATTATATTTAAATATATAAACCCCCCCAGTGACCGTGTACAATATATATAAATGTATAAACACCCCCAGTGACCGTGTACAATATATATAAATATATAAACACCCCAGTGACCGTGTACAATATATATAAATATATAAACCCCCCCCATTGACCGCGTGCATTATATATAAATATATAAACCCCCAGTAACCGTGTACAATATATATAAATATATAAAAAAAAACCCAGTGACCGTGTACAATATATATAGATATATAAACACCCCCAGTGACCGTGTACAATATATATAAATATATAAACCCCCCCAGTGACCGGGTACAATATATATAAATATATAAACACCCCCGGTGACCGTGTACAATATATATAAATATATAAATCCCCCCATTGACCGCGTGCATTATATATAAATATATAAACCCCCAGTGACCGTGTATAATATATATAAATATATAAACCCCCCCCCCCAGTGACCGTGTACAATATATATAAATATATAAATACACCCAGTGACCGTGTACAATATATATATAAATATATATACCCCCTAGTTCCGTGTACAATATATAAATATATATGAACCCTCCGGTGACCATGTACAATATATATAAATGTATAAACACCACCAGGGACCGTGTACAATATATATAAATCTATAAACACCCTCAGTGACCGTGTACAATATATATAAATATACAAACCCCCCCAGTGACCGTGTACAATATATATAAATATATAACCACCCCGCAGTGACTGTGTACAATATATATAAATATATAAACCCCCCCCGTGACCGTGTACAATATACATAAATATATAAACGCCCAGGTGACCGTGTTCAATATATATAAACATATAAACCCCCCCCAGTGACCGTGTATAATATATATAAATATATAAACCCCCCCTAGTGACCGTTTACAATGTATATAAATATATAACCCCCCCAGTGACCGTGTACAATATATATAATTATATAAACACACCCCAGTGACCGTGTACAATACATATAAATGTATAAACCACCCCCAGTGAGCATGTACAATATATATAAATATATAAACATCCCCAGTGACCGTGTACAATATATATAAATATATAAACACCCCCCAGTGACCGTGTACAATGTATATAAATATAGAACCCACCCTAGTGAGCGTGTACAATATATATAAATATATAAACACCCCCCAGTGACCCTGTACAATACATATAAATGTATAAACACCCCCCAGTGACCGTGTACAATATATATAAATATATAAACACCCCCAGTGACCATGTACAATATATATAAATATAGAACACCCACCAGTGACCGTGTACAATATATATAAATATATAAACACCCCCAGTGACAGTGTACAATACATATAAAAGTATAAACCCCACCCCAAATTAATCCCATGCCCCGATCTCTCCCCATAACCCTGTATTAATCCCTAAACTAATCCCACTGCCCCGCTCTGTCCCCATAGCCCTGTATCAATCCCCAAACTATTCCCACCGCCCAGCTCTCTCCCCGTAGCCCTGTATCAATCCCCAAACTAATCCCACTGCCCCAATGTCTCCCTAAATCCCTGTATCAATCTCCAAACTAATCCCACTGCCCCACTCTCTCCCCATAGCCCTGTATCAATCCTCAAATTAATCCCACTGCCCCACTCTCTCCCCATAGCCCTGTATCAATCCCCAAATTAATCCCACTGCCCCGCTCTCTCCCCATAGCTCTGTATCAATCCCCTAACGAATCCCACTGCCCCGTTCTCTCTCCATAACTCTGTATCAATCCCCAAACTAATCCCACTGCCCCGCTCTCTACCCATAGCCCTGTATCAATCCCAAACTAATCCCACTGCTCCGCTCTCTCCCCATTGCCCTGTATCAACCCCAATCTAATCCCACTGCCCCACTCTCTCCCCATAGCCCTGTATCAATCCCCAAACTAATCCCTCTGTCCCGCTCTCTCCCCATAGCCTTTTACCAATCCCAAACTAATCCCTCTGCCCCGCTCTCTCCCCATAACTCTATATCAATCCTCAAACTAATCCCACTGCCCCGCTCTCTCCCCATAGCTCTGTATCAATCCCAAACTAATCCCACTGCCTCGCTCTCTCCCCATAGCCCTGTACCAATCCCCAAACTAATCCCACTGCTCTCTCCCCATAGCTCTGTATCAATCCCCAAACTAATCCCACTGCCCTGTTCTCTCCCCATAGCCCTGTATCAATCTCCAAACTAATCCCACTGCCTCGCTCTCTCCCCATAGCCCTGTATCAATCCCCAAACTAATCCCACAGCCCCGCTCACTCCCGATAGCCCTGTATCAATCCCCAAACTAATAGCACTGTCCTGCTCTCTCCCCATAGCCCTGTACAAATCACGAAACTAATCCCACAGCCCCGCTCTCTCTCTCCCCATAGCCCTGTATCAATCCCAAACTAATCCCACTTCCCCGCTCTCTCTCCATAGCCCTGTCTCAATCCCAAAGTAAACCCACACTCTCCCCATGGCCATGTGTCAATCCCTAAACTAATCCCACTGCCCCACTCACTCCCGATAGCCCTGTATCAATCCCCAAACTAATCCCACTTCCCCGCTCTCCCGATAGCCCTGTATCAATCCCCAAACTAATCCCACTGCCCCACTCTCTCCCCATAGCCCTGTATCAATCCAAAACTAATCCCACTGCCCCGCTCTCTCTCTCCCCATAGCCCTGTATCAATCCCCAAACTAATCCCACTGCCCCGCTCTTTCCCCGTAGCCCTGTATCAAGCTCCAAACTAATCCCTCTGTTCGACTCTCTCCCCATTGTCCTGTATCAATCTCCAAACTAATCCCACTGCCCCACTCTCTCTCCATAGCACTGTATCAATCCTGAAATTAATACCACTGCCCCGCTCTCACCCCATAGCCCTGTATCAATCCCCAAACTAATCCCACTGCTCCGCTCTCTCTCCATAGCTCTGTATCAATCCCCAAACTAATCCCACAGCCCCACTCTCTCCCCATAGCCCTGTATCAATCTCCAAACTAATCCCACTGCCGCACTCTCTCCCCATAGCCCTGTATCAATCCCCAAATTAATCCCACTGCCCCGCTGTCTCCCCATAAACCTGTATCAATTTCCTAACTAATCCCACTGCCCTGCTCTCTCTCCATAGCTCTGTATCAATCCCCAAACTAATCCCACTGCCCTGCTCTCTCCCCAAAGACCTGTATCAGTCCCCAAACTAATCCCACTGTCCCGCTCTCTCCCCATAGCCTTTTACCAATCCCAAACTATTCCCACTACCCCGCTCTCTCCCCATAACCCTATATCAATCCTCAAAATATTCCCACTGCCCCGCTCTCTCCCCATAGCTCTGTATTAATCCCACACTAATCCCACTTTCCCGCTCTCTCTCCAGAGCCCTGTCTCAATCCCAAAGTAAACCCACACTCTCCCCATTGCCCTGTATCAACCCCCAAACTAATCCCACTGCCCCTCTCTCTCCCCATAGCCCTGTATCAATCCCCAAACTAATCACACTGTCCTGTTCTCTCCCCATAGCCCTATATCAATTCCCAAACTAATCCCACTGTCCCGCTCCCTCCCGATTTCCCTGTATCAATCCCAAACTAATCCCACTGTCCCGCACTCTCCCCATAGCCCTTTATCAATCCCAAACTAATCCCAATGTCCCACTCCCTCCCCATGGCCCTGTATCAATCCCAATACTGATCCCACTGTTCCGCTCTCCCCTCAAAATCCTGTATCAATCCCTAAACAAATCCAACTGCCCCGCTCTCTCCCCATAGCCCTGTATCAATCCCAAACTAATCCCACTGCCCCTATTTCTCCCCATAGCCCTGTATCAATCCCCAAACTAATCCCACTGTCCACTCTCTCCCCATAGTCCTGTATCAATCCCCAAACTAATCCCACTACCCTGCTCTCTCCCGAAAACCCTGTCTCAATCCCAAAGTAAACCCACACTCTCCCCATTGCCCTGTATCAACCCCCAAACTAATCCCACTGCTCTCTCCCCATAGCCCTGTATCAATCCCCAAACTAATCCCACTGTCCTGTTCTCTCCCCATAGTCCTGTATCAATCCCCAAACTAATCCCACTGACCCCATCTCTCCCCATAGCCCTGTATCAATCCACAAACTAATCCCACTGTCACACTCTCTCCCCATAGCCCGGTATCAATCCCCAAACTAATCCCACTGCCCCGCTCTCTCCCGAAAGCCCTGCATCAATCCCCAAACTAATCCCACTGTCCCACTCTCTCCCCATAGCCCTGTATCAATCCGAAACTAATCCCACAGCCCCCATCTCTCCCCATAGCCCTGTATCAATCCCCAAACTAATCCCACTGTCCCGCTCCCTCCCCATAGCCCTTGTCAATCCCAAACTAATCCCACTGTCCCGCTCTCTCCCCATAGCCCTGTACCAATCCCCAAACTAATCCCAATGCCCCGCTCTCTCCCGATAGCCCTGCATCAATCCCCAAACTAATCCCACTGCCCTGCTCCCTCCCCATAGCCCAGTATCAATCCCCAAACTAATCCCACAGCCACACTCTCTCCCCATAGCCCTATGTCAATCCCAAACAAATCCCAATACCCCACTCTATCCCCATAGCCCTGTATCAATCCCGAAACTAATCCCAATGCCCCGCTCTCTCCCGAAAACCCTGTATCAACCCCCAAACTAATCCCACTTCCCACCCATTACCCTGTCCCGCACTCTCTCCATAGCCCTGTATCAATCCCCAAACTGATCCCACTGCCCCGCTCTCTCCCCATAGACCTGTATCAATCCCCAAACTGATCCCACTGCCCTGCTCTCTCCCCATAGCCCCGTATCAATCCCCAAACTAATTCGACTGCCCCACTCTCTCCCCATAGCCCTGTATCAATCCCCTAACTAATCCCACTGCCCCGCTCTCTCCCCATAGCCCTGTACCAATCCCCAACTAATCCCACTGCCCCGATCTCTCCCCATAGCCCTGTATCAATCCCAAACTAATCCCACTGCTCCGCTCTCTCCCCATAGGCCTGTATCAGTCCCCAAACTAATCCCACTGTCCTGCTCTCTCCCCATAGCCTTTTACCAATCCCAAACTAATCCCAATACCCCGCTCTCTCCCCATAACCCTATATCAATCCTCAAACTAATCCCACTGCCCCGCTCTCTCCCCATAGCCCTCTATCAATCCCAAACTAATCCCACTTCCCCGCTCTCTCTCCATAGCCCTGTCTCAATCCCAAAGTAAATCCACACTCTCCCCATGGCCCTGTATCAATCCCCAAACTAATCCCACTGTCCTGCTCTCTCCCCATGGCCCTGTACAAATCACCAAACTAATCCCACTGCCCCGCTCTCTCCCCATAGCCCTGTACCAATCCCCAAACTAATCCCACTGCCCCGATCTCTCCCCATAGCCCTGTATCAATCCCAAACTAATCCCAATACCCGCTCTCTCCCCATAACCCTATATCAATCCTCAAACTAATCCCACTGCCCCGCTCTCTCCCCATAGCCCTCTATCAATCCCAAACTAATCCCACTTCCCCGCTCTCTCTCCATAGCCCTGTCTCAATCCCAAAGTAAACCCACACTCTCCCCATGGCCCTGTATCAATCCCCAAACTAATCGCACTGTCCTGCTCTCTCCCCATAGCCCTGTACAAATCACCAAACTAATCCCACTGCCCCGCTCTCTCTCCCCATAGCCCTGTATCAATCCCAAACTAATCCCACTTCCCCGCTCTCGCTCCATAGCCCTGTCTCAATCCCAAAGTAAACCCACACTCTCCCCATGGCCCTGTATCAACACCCAAACTAATCCCACTGCTCTCTCCCCATAGCCCTGTATCAATCCCCAAACTAATCCCACTACCCTGCTCTCTCCCGAAAACCCTGTATCAATCCCCAAAATAATCCCACTTCCCCCGCATCGCCCTGTATCAATCCCAAACTAATCCCACTGCCCCCATCTCTCCCCATAGCCCTGTATCAATCCCCAAACTAATCCAACTGCCACGCTCGCTCCCGATTGCCCTGTATCAATCCCCAAACTAATGCAACTGCCCTGCTCTCTCCCGATAGCCCTGTATCAATCCCCAAACTAATCCCACTGTCCCGCTCCCTCCCCATAGCCCTGTATCAATCCCAAACTAATCCCACTGCCCCGCTCTCTCCCCATTGTCCTGTATCAATCCCCAAACTAATCCAACTGCCCCGCTCTCTCCCCATAGCCCTGTATCAATCCCCAAACTAATCCCACTACCCTGCTCTCTCCCGAAAACCTTGTATCAATCCCCAAAATAATCCCACTTCCCCCCCCATCGCCCTGTATCAATCCCAAACTAATCCCACTGCCCCCATCTCTCCCCATAGCCCTGTATCAATCCCCAAACTAATCCCACTGCCCCGCTCACTCCCGATAGCCCTGCATCAATCCCCAAACTAATCCCACAGCCCCGCTCTCTCCCGATAGCCCTGTATCAATCCCCAAACTAATCCCACTGCCCCACTCTCTCCCCATAGCCCTGTATCAATCCCCAAACTAATCCCACTGCCCCGCTCTATCCATATAGCCCTGTATCAATCCCGAAACTAAACCCACCGCCTTGCTCTCTCCCCGTAGCCCTGTATCAATCTCCAAACTAATCCCACTGCCCCACTCTCTCCCCATCGCACTGTATCAATCCCCAAATTAATACCGCTGCCCCGCTCTCTCCCCATAACCCTGTATCAATCCCCAAACTAATCCCACTGCCCTGCTCACTCCCCATAGCGCTGTATCAATCTCCAAACTAATCCCACTGTCTCCCCATAGCCCTGAATCAATCCCCAAATTAATACCACTGCCCCGCTCTCTCTCCATAGCTCTGTATCAATCCCCAAACTAATCCCACCGCCCTGCTCTCTCCCCGTAGCGCTGTATCAATCTCCAAACTAATCCCACAGCCCCACTCTCTCCCCATAGCCCTGTATCAATCTCCAAACTAATCCCACTGCCCCACTCTCACCCCATAGCCCTGTATCAATCCCCAAATTAATCCCACTGCCCCGCTCTCTCCCCAGGAACCTGTATCAATCCCCTAACTAATCCCACTGCCCAGCTCTCTCTACATAGCTCTGTATCAATCCCCAAACTAATCCCTCCGCCCTGGTTTCTCCCCAAAGACCTGTATCAATCCCCAAACTAATCCCACTGCCCCGCTCTCTCCCCATAACCCTGTATCAATCCCAAACTAATCCCACTGCTCCACTCTCTCCCCAGAGGCCTGTATCAGTCCCCAAACTAATCCCACTGTCCCGCTCTCTCCCCACAGCCTTTTACCAATCCAAACTATCCCACTACCCCGCTCTCTCCCCATAACCCTATATCAATCCTCAAACTAATCCCACTGCCCCGCTCTCTCCCCATAGCCCTGTCTTAATCCCAAAGTAAACCCACACTCTCCCCATGGCCCTGTATCAACTCCCAAACTAATCCCACAGCTCTCTCCCCATAGCCCTGTATCAATCCCCAAACTAATCCCACTGTCCTGTTCTCTCCCCATAGCCCTGTATCAATTCCCAAACTAATCCCACTGCCCCGCTCTCTCCCCATTTCCCTGTATCAATCCCAAACTAATCCCACTGTCCCGCTCCCTCCTCATAGCCCTGTATCAATCCCAAACTCATTCCACTGTCCCGCACTCTCCCCTTAGCCCTGTAACAATCCCAAACTAACCCCACTGTCCCGCTCTCTCCCCATAGCCCTGTATCAATCGCAAACTAATTCCACTGTCCCGCTACCTCCCCATAGCCCTGTATCAATCCCCAACTAATCCCACTGCCCCGCTCTCTCCCCATAGCCCTGTATCAATCCCCAAACTAATCCCACTACCCTGCTCTCTCCCGAAAACCCTGTAGCAATCCCCAAAATAATCCCACTTCCCCCCCATCGCCCTGTATCAATCCCAAACTAATCCCACTGCCCCCATCTCTCCCCATAGCCCTGTATCAATCCCCAAACTAATCCCAGTGCCCTGCTCTCTCCCCATAGCCCTGTATCAATCCCCAAACTAAGCCCACTGCCCAGCTCTCTCCCCATAGCCCTGTACCAATCCCAAACTAATCCCACTGCCCCGGTCTCTCCCCATAGCCCTGTAGAAATCCCAAAACTAATCCCAATGCCCCGCTCTCTCCCCATAGCCCTGTATCAATCCCAAACTAATCCCACTTACCCGCTCTCTCTCCATAGACCTGTCTCAATCCCAAACTAGTCCTACCCTCTCCCCATGGCCCTGTATCAATCCCCAAAGTAATCCCACTGCTCTCTCACCATAGTCCTGTATCAATCCCCAAACTAATCACACTGCCTCACTTTCTCCCCATAGCCCTGTATCAATTCTCAAACTAATCCCACTGCCCCACTGTCTACACATAGCGCTGTATCAATCCCCAAACTAATCCCACTGCCCCGCTCTCTCCCCATAGCTCTGTATCAATCCCCAAACTAATCCCACTGACCCGCTCTGTCCCGAAAACTCTGTATCAACACCCAAACTAACCCCACTGCCCCGCTCTCTCCCCATAGCCCTGTATCAATCCCGAAACTGATCCCACTGCCTCACGTCTCCCCATAGGCCTGTATCAATCCCCAAACTAATCCCACTGCCCCGCTCACTCCCCATAGCTCTGTATCAATCCCCAAACTAATCCCACAGCCCTGTTCTCTCCCCGTAGCCCTGTAACAATCCCCAAACTAATCCCACTGCCCCACTCTCTCCCCATAGCCCTGTATCAATCCCCAAAGTAATCCCACTGCCCCGCTCTCTCCCCATAGCTCTGTATCCATCCCCAAACTAATCCCACAGCCCTGCTGTCTCCCCGTAGCCCTGTATCAATCCCCAATATAATCCCACAGCCCCACAGCCCTGTATCAATCCCCAAACTAATCCCACTGCCCTGCTCTCTACCCATAGCCCTGTATCCATCCCCAAACTAATCCCACTGACCCGCTCTGTCCCGAAAACTCTGTATCAACACCCAAACTAACCCCACTTCGCCCTCATAGCCCTGTATCAAATCCAAACTAATCCCACTGCCTTGTTCTCTCCCCATAGCCCTGTATCAATCCCAAACTAATCCCACTGTCCTGCACTCTCCCCATAGCCCTGTATCAATCCCAAACTAATCCCACTGTCCTGCTGTCTCTCCATCGCCCTGTATCAGTCCCCAAACTAATCCCACTGTCCTGCTCTCTCCCCATAGCCCTGTATCAATCCCAAACTAATCCCACTGCCCCGCTCTCTCCCCATTGTCCTGTATCAATCCCCAAACTAATCCAACTGCCCCGCTCTCTCCCCATAGCCCTGTATCAATCCCCAAACTAATCCCACTACCCTGCTCTCTCCCGAAAACCTTGTATCAATCCCCAAAATAATCCCACTTCCCCCCCCATCGCCCTGTATCAATCCCAAACTAATCCCACTGCCCCCATCTCTCCCCATAGCCCTGTATCAATCCCCAAACTAATCCCACTGCCCCGCTCACTCCCGATAGCCCTGCATCAATCCCCAAACTAATCCCACAGCCCCGCTCTCTCCCGATAGCCCTGTATCAATCCCCAAACTAATCCCACTGCCCCACTCTCTCCCCATAGCCCTGTATCAATCCCCAAACTAATCCCACTGCCCCGCTCTATCCATATAGCCCTGTATCAATCCCGAAACTAAACCCACCGCCTTGCTCTCTCCCCGTAGCCCTGTATCAATCTCCAAACTAATCCCACTGCCCCACTCTCTCCCCATCGCACTGTATCAATCCCCAAATTAATACCACTGCCCCGCTCTCTCCCCATAACCCTGTATCAATCCCCAAACTAATCCCACTGCCCTGCTCACTCCCCATAGCGCTGTATCAATCTCCAAACTAATCCCACTGTCTCCCCATAGCCCTGAATCAATCCCCAAATTAATACCACTGCCCCGCTCTCTCTCCATAGCTCTGTATCAATCCCCAAACTAATCCCACCGCCCTGCTCTCTCCCCGTAGCGCTGTATCAATCTCCAAACTAATCCCACAGCCCCACTCTCTCCCCATAGCCCTGTATCAATCTCCAAACTAATCCCACTGCCCCACTCTCACCCCATAGCCCTGTATCAATCCCCAAATTAATCCCACTGCCCCGCTCTCTCCCCAGGAACCTGTATCAATCCCCTAACTAATCCCACTGCCCAGCTCTCTCTACATAGCTCTGTATCAATCCCCAAACTAATCCCTCTGCCCTGGTTTCTCCCCAAAGACCTGTATCAATCCCCAAACTAATCCCACTGCCCCGCTCTCTCCCCATAACCCTGTATCAATCCCAAACTAATCCCACTGCTCCACTCTCTCCCCAGAGGCCTGTATCAGTCCACAAACTAATCCCACTGTCCCGCTCTCTCCCCACAGCCTTTTACCAATCCAAACTAATCCCACTACCCCGCTCTCTCCCCATAACCCTATATCAATCCTCAAACTAATCCCACTGCCCCGCTCTCTCCCCATAGCCCTGTCTTAATCCCAAAGTAAACCCACACTCTCCCCATGGCCCTGTATCAACTCCCAAACTAATCCCACAGCTCTCTCCCCATAGCCCTGTATCAATCCCCAAACTAATCCCACTGTCCTGTTCTCTCCCCATAGCCCTGTATCAATTCCCAAACTAATCCCACTGCCCCGCTCTCTCCCCATTTCCCTGTATCAATCCCAAACTAATCCCACTGTCCCGCTCCCTCCCCATAGCCCTGTATCAATCCCAAACTCATTCCACTGTCCCGCACTCTCCCCTTAGCCCTGTAACAATCCCAAACTAACCCCACTGTCCCGCTCTCTCCCCATAGCCCTGTATCAATCGCAAACTAATTCCACTGTCCCGCTACCTCCCCATAGCCCTGTATCAATCCCCAACTAATCCCACTGCCCCGCTCTCTCCCCATAGCCCTGTATCAATCCCCAAACTAATCCCACTACCCTGCTCTCTCCCGAAAACCCTGTAGCAATCCCCAAAATAATCCCACTTCCCCCCCATCGCCCTGTATCAATCCCAAACTAATCCCACTGCCCCCATCTCTCCCCATAGCCCTGTATCAATCCCCAAACTAATCCCAGTGCCCTGCTCTCTCCCCATAGCCCTGTATCAATCCCCAAACTAATCCCACTGCCCAGCTCTCTCCCCATAGCCCTGTACCAATCCCAAACTAATCCCACTGCCCCGGTCTCTCCCCATAGCCCTGTAGAAATCCCAAAACTAATCCCACTGCCCCGCTCTCTCCCCATAGCCCTGTATCAATCCCAAACTAATCCCACTTACCCGCTCTCTCTCCATAGACCTGTCTCAATCCCAAACTAGTCCTACCCTCTCCCCATGGCCCTGTATCAATCCCCAAAGTAATCCCACTGCTCTCTCACCATAGTCCTGTATCAATCCCCAAACTAATCACACTGCCCCGCTCTCTCCCCATAGCTCTGTATCAATCCCCAAACTAATCCCACTGACCCGCTCTGTCCCGAAAACTCTGTATCAACACCCAAACTAACCCCACTGCCCCGCTCTCTCCCCATAGCCCTGTATCAATCCCGAAACTGATCCCACTGCCTCACGTCTCCCCATAGGCCTGTATCAATCCCCAAACTAATCCCACTGCCCCGCTCACTCCCCATAGCTCTGTATCAATCCCCAAACTAATCCCACAGCCCTGTTCTCTCCCCGTAGCCCTGTAACAATCCCCAAACTAATCCCACTGCCCCACTCTCTCCCCATAGCCCTGTATCAATCCCCAAAGTAATCCCACTGCCCCGCTCTCTCCCCATAGCTCTGTATCCATCCCCAAACTAATCCCACAGCCCTGCTGTCTCCCCGTAGCCCTGTATCAATCCCCAATATAATCCCACAGCCCCACAGCCCTGTATCAATCCCCAAACTAATCCCACTGCCCTGCTCTCTACCCATAGCCCTGTATCCATCCCCAAACTAATCCCACTGACCCGCTCTGTCCCGAAAACTCTGTATCAACACCCAAACTAACCCCACTTCGCCCTCATAGCCCTGTATCAAATCCAAACTAATCCCACTGCCTTGTTCACTCCCCATAGCCCTGTATCAATCCCAAACTAATCCCACTGTCCTGCACTCTCCCCATAGCCCTGTATCAATCCCAAACTAATCCCACTGTCCTGCTGTCTCTCCATCGCCCTGTATCAGTCCCCAAACTAATCCCACTGTCCTGCTCTCTCCCCATAGCCCGTATCAATCCACAAGCTAATCCCACTGCCCTGTTCTCTCCCCATAGCACTGTATCAATCCCCAAACTTATCCCACTCTCTCCCGATAGCCCGTATCAATCCCCAAACTAATCCCACTGCCTTGTTCTCTCCCCATAGCCCTGTACCAATCCAAACTAATGCCACTGCTCCGCTCTCTCCACATAGCTCTGTATCAGTCCCCAAACTAATCCCACTGTCCTCTCTCCACATAGCTCTGTATCAATCCCCAAACTAATCCCACTGTCTGCCATAGCCCTGTATCAATCCCCAAACTAATCCCACTGCCCCACTCTCTCCCCATAGCCCTGTATCAATCCCCAAACTAATCCCACTGCCCCACTCTCTCCCCATAGCCCTGTATCAATCCCCAAACTAATCCCACTGCCCAACTCTCTCCCCATAGCCCTGTGTCAATCCCCAAACTAATCCCACTGCCCCGATCTCTCCCGAAAACCCTGTATCAACACCCAAACTAATCCCAATTCCCCCCCATAGCACTGTATCAATCCCAAACTAATCCCACTGTGCCGCTCTCTGTCCTTCGCCCTGTATCAATCCCCAAACTAATCCCACTGTCCTGCTCTCTCCCCATAGCCCTGTATCAATCCCCAAGCTAATCCCACTGCCCTGCTCTCTCCCCATAGCTCTGTATCAATCCCCAAACTAATCGCACTGCCCCACTCTCTCCCGAAAACCGTGTATCACCCCCCAAACTAATCCCACTTCCCCCCCATAGCCCTGTATCAATCCCCAAACTAATCCCACTGCCGTGTTCTCTCCCCATAGCCCTGTAGCATTCCCCAAACTGATCCCACTCTCTCCCGATAGCCCTGTATCAATCCCCGAACTAATCCCACTGCCCCTCTCTCTCCCCATAGCCCTGTATCAATCCCCAAACTAATCCCACTGCCCCGCTCTCTCCCCATAGCCCTGTATCAATCCCCAAACTAATCCCACTGCCCCGCTCTCTCCCCATAGCCCTGTATCAATCCCCAAACTAATCCCACTGCTCCACTCTCTCCCCATAGCCCAGTATCAATCCCCAAACTAATCCCACTGCCCCGCTCACTCCCCATAGCTCTGTATCAATCCCAAACTAATCCCACTGCCCCGCTCTCTCCCCATAGCCCTGTATCAATCCCAAACTAATCCCACTGCCCCGCTCACTCCCCATAGCCCTGTATCAATCCCCAAACAAATCGCAGAGCCCCGCTCTCTCCCCGTAGCCCTGTATCAAACCCAAACTAATCCCACTGCCCCGCTCTCTCCCCATAGCCCTGTATCAATCCCGAAACTGATCCCACTGCCTCACTCTCTCCTCATAGGCCTGTATCAATCCCCAAAGTAATCCCACTGCCCCGCTCACTGCCCATAGCTCTGTATCAATCTCCAAACTAATCCCACATCCGGGCTTTCTCCCCGTAGCCCTGTAGCAATCCCCAAACTAATCCCACTGCCCTGGTCTCTCCCCATAGCCCTGTATCAATCCCCAAACTAATCCCACTGCCCCGCTCTCTCCCCATAGCTCTGTATCAATCCCCAAAATAATCCCACAGCCCCACAGCCCTGTATCAATCCCCAAACTAATCCCACTGCCCTGGTCTCTCCCCATAGCCCTGTATCAATCCCCAAAATAAACCCACTGACCCGCTCTGTCCCGAAAACTCTGCATCAACCCCCAAACTAACCCCACTTCCCCCTCATAGCCCTGTATCAATCCCAAACTAATCCCACTGCCCTGTTCTCTCCCCATAGCCCTGTATCAATCCCCAAACTAATCCCACTGCCCCTCTCTCTCCCCATAGCCCTGTATCAATCCCCAAACTAATCCCACTGCCCCTCTTTCTACCCATAGCCCTGTATCAATCCCCAAACTAATCCCACTGCCCCAACTCTCTCCCCATAGCCCTGTATCAATCCCCAAACTAATCCCACTGTCCCGCTCAATCTCCATCGCCCTGTATCAATCCCCAAACTAATCCCACTGCCCTGTTCTCTCCCCATAGCACTGTAGCAATCCCCAAACTGATCCCACTCTCTCCCGATAGCCCTGTATCAGTCCCCAAACTAATCCCACTGTCCATCTCTCTCCCCATAGCCCTGTATCAATCCCCAAACTAATCCCACTGCCCCGCTCTCTCCCCATAGCTCTGTATCAATCCCCAAACTAATCCCACTGCCCCGCTCCCTCCCCGTAGCCCTGTATCAATCCCCAAAATAATCCCACTGCCCCACAGCGCTGTATCAATCCCCAAACTAATTCCACTGCCCCCGCTCTCTCCCCATAGCCCTGTATCAATCCCCAAACTAATCCCACTGCCCCGCTCTCTCCCCATAGCCCTGTATCAAACCCCATACTGATCCCACTGCCTCACTCTCTTCCCAGAGCCCTGTATCAGTCCCCAAACTAATCCCACTGCCCCGCTCTCTCCCCATAGCCCTGTATCAAACCCCATACTGATCCCACTGCCTCACTCTCTCCCCATAGCCCTGTATCAATCTCCAAACTAATCCCACTGCACCACTCTCTACCCATAGCCCTGTATCAATCCCCAAATTAGTCCCACTGCCCCGCTCTCTCCCCATAGCCCTGTATCAATCCCAAACTAATCCCACTTCCCCGCTCTCTCTCCATAGACCTGTCTCAATCCCAAACTAATCCCACTGCCCCACTCTCTCCCCATGGCCCTGTATCATTCCCCAAACTAATCCCACTGCTCTCTCCCCATAGTCCTGTATCAATCCCAAACTAATCCCACTGCCCCACTCTCTCCCCATGGCCCTGTATCAATCCCCAAACTAATCCCACTGCTCTCTCCCCATAGTCCTGTATCAATCCCAAACTAATCCCACTGCCCCGCTCTCTCTCTCCTCAAAGCCCTGTATCAATCCCCAAACTAATCACACTGCCTCACGTTCTCACCATAGCCCTGTATCAATCTCCAAACTAATCCCACTGCCCCGCTCTCTCCCGATAGCCCTGTATGAATCTCCAAACTAATCCCATTGCCCCTCTCTCTCCCCATTGTCCTATATCAATCCCCAAACTAATCCCACTGTCCCGCTCTCTCTCCATCGCCCTGTATCAATCCCCAAACAAATGCACTGCCCTGTTCTCTCCCCATAGCACTGTAGCAATCCCCAAACTAATCCCACTCTCTCCCAATAGACCTGTATCAGTCCCCAAACTAATCCCACTGTCCATCTCTCTCTCCCCATAGCCCTGGATCAATCCCCAAACTAATCCCACAGCCCCACTTCTCCCCATAGCCCTGTATCAATACCCAAACTAATCCCACTACCCCGCTCTCTCCCCATAGCTCTGTATCATTCCCCAAACTAATCCCACTGCCCCGCTCTCTCCTGTAGCCCAGTATCAATCCACAAAATATTCCCATTGCCCCACAGACCTGTATCAATCCCCAAACTAATCCCACTGCCCCCGCTCTCTCCCCATAGCCCTGTATCAATCCCCAAACAAATCCCACTTCCCTGCTTTCTCCCCATAGCCCTGTATCAATCCCCAAACAGATCCCACTGCCTCACTCTCTCCCCATAGCCCTGTATCACTCCCCAAACTAATCCCACTGCCCCGCTCTGTCTCCATAGCCCTGTATCAATCCCCAAACTAATCCCACTGCCCTGCTCTCTCCCCATAACCCTGTATCAATCTCCAAACTAATCCCACTGCCCCACTCTCTACCCATAGCCTTGTATCAATCCCCAAATTAATCCCGCTGCCCCACAGCCCTGTTTCAATCCCCAAACTAATCCCACTGCCCTGCTCTCTCCCCATAGCCCTGTATCAATCCCCAAATTAATCCCGCTGCCCCGCTGTCTCCGCATAGCCCTGTATCAATCCCCACACTAATCCCACTGTCCCACTTTCTCCCCATAGCCCTGTACCAATCCCAAACTAATCCCACTGCTCCGCTCTCTCTCCATAGCCCTGTATCGATCCCAAACTAATCCCACTTCCCCGCTCTCTCTCCATAGCCCTGTCTCAATCCCAAACAATCCCACACTCTCCCCATAGCCCTGTATCAAACCCCATACTGATCCCACTGCCTCACTTTCTCCCCATAGCCCTGTATCAATCCTCAAACTAATCCCACTGCCCCACTGTCTCCCCATAGTGCTGTATCAATCCCCAAACGATTCCCACTACCCCACTCTCTCCCAATAGCCCTGTATCGATCCCCAAACTAATCCCACTGCCCTGCTCTCTCCCCATAGCCCTGTATCAATCCCCAAACTAATCCCACTGCCCCGCTCTCTCCCCATAGCCCTGTATCAATCCCCAAAATAATCCCACTCCCCCGATCTCTCCCGAAAACCCTGTATCAACACCCAAACTAATCCCAAATCCCCCGCATAGCACTGTATCAATCCCCAAACTAATCCCACTGCCCTGTTCTCTCCCCATAGCCCTGTAGCAATCCGCAATCTGATCCCACTCTCTCCCGATAGCCCTGTATCAATCCCCAAACTAATCCCACTGCCCCGCTCTCTCCCAAAAACCCTGTATCAAACTCCAAACTAATCCCACTTACCCCCATAGCCCTGTATCAATCCCAAACTAATCCCACTGTCCCGCTCTCTGTCCTTCGCCCTGTATCAATCCCAACTAATCCCACTGCCCTGTTGTCTCCCCATAGCCCTGTAGCAATCCCCAAACTGATCCCGCTCTCTCCCGATAGCCCTGTATCAATCCCCGAACTAATCCCACTGCCCCTCTCTCACCCCATAGCCCTGTATAAATCCCCAAACTAATCTCACTGCCCCACTCTCTCCCCATAGCTCTGTATCAATCCCCAAACTAATCCCATTGCCCCGTTGTCTCCCCGTAGCCCTGTATCAATCCCCAAAATAATCCAACTGCCGCACAGCACTGTATCAATCCCCAAACTAATCCCATTGCCCCGCTGTCTCCCCATAGCCCTGTATCAATTCGCAAACTAATCCCACTGCCCCGCTCTCTACCCATAGCCCTGTATCAATCCAAACTAATCCCACTGCTCCGCTCTCTCCACATAGCCCTGTATCAGTCCCCAAACTAATCCCACTGTCCTCTCTCTCCACATAGCCCTGTATCAATCCCAAACTAATCCCACTGCCCGCTCTCTCTCTCCCCATAGCCCTGTATCAATACCCAAACTAATCACACTGCCCCACATTCTCCCCAAAGTCCTGTATCAATCCTCAAATTAATCCCACTGCCCCACTGTCTCCCCATAGCGCTGTATCAATCCCCAAACTAATCCCACTGTCTGCCCATAGCCCTGTATCAATCCCCAAACTCATCCCACTTCCCCCCCATACCCCTGTATCAATCCCCAAACGAATCCCACTGCCCCCGCTCTCTCCCTATAGCCCTGTATCAATCCCCAAACTAATCCCACTGCCCCGATCTCTCCCGAAAACCCTGTATCAACACCCAAACTAATCCCAATTCCCCCCCATAGCCCTGTATCAATCCCAAACTAATCCCACTGTCCCGCTCTCTGTCCTTCGCCCTGTATCAATCCCCAAACTAATCCCACTGCCCTGTTCTCTCCCCATAGCCCTGTAGCAATCCCCAATCTGATCGCACTCTCTTCCGATAGCCCTGTATCAATCCCCAAATTAATCCCAATGCCCCAAAGTCTCCCCATAGCGCTGTATCAATCCCCAAACTAATCCCACTGCCCCGCTCTGTCCCAAAAACCCTGTATCAAACTCCAAACTAATCCCACTTCCCCCCAATAGCCCTGTATCAATCCCAAACTAATCCCACTGTCCCGCTCTCTGTCCTTCACCCTGTATCAATCCCCAAAATAATCCCACTGCCCTGTTCTCTCCCCATAGCCCTGTAGCAATCCCCAAACAGATCCCACTCTCTCCCGATAGCCCTGTATCAATCCCCGAACTAATCCCACTGCCCCTCTCTCCCCATAGCCCTGTATCAATCCCCAAACTAATCCCATTGCCCCGCTGTCTCCCCGCAGCCCTGTATCAATCCCCAAAATAATCCAGCTGCCGCACAGCACTGTATCAATCCCCAAACTAACCCCACTGCCCCCGCTCTGTCCCCATAGCCCTGTATCAATCCCCAAACTAATCCCACTGCCCCGCTCTCTCCCAAAAACCCTGTATCAAACTCCAAACTAATCCCACTTCCCCCCCATAGCCCTGTATCAATCCCAAACTAATCCCACTGTCCCGCTCTCTGTCCTTTGCCCTGTATCAATCCCAACAAATACCACTGCCCTGTTCTCTCCCCATAGCCCTGTAGCAATCCCCAAACTGATCCCACTCTCTTCCCATAGCTCTGTATCAATCCCCAAACTAATCCCACTGCCCCTCTCTCTCCCCATAGCCCTGTATCAATCCCCAAACTAATCCCACTGCCCCACTCTCTCCCCATAGCTCTGTATCAATCCCCAAACTAATCTCACTGCCCCACTCTCTCCCCATAGCCCTGTATCAATCCCCAAACTAATCCCACTGCCCCGCTGTCTCCCCGTAGCCCTGTATCAATCCCCAAAATAATCCAACTGCTGCACAGCACTGTATCAATCCCCAAACTAACCCCACTGCCCCCGCTCTGTCCCCATAGCCCTGTATCAATCCCCAAACTAATCCCATTGCCCCCGCTCTCTCCCCATAGCCCTGTATCAATCCCCAAACTTAATCCCACAGCCCCGCTTTCTCCCCATAGCCCTGTATCAATCCCCAAACTGATCCCACTGCCTCACTTTCTCCCCATAGACCTGTATCAGTCCCCAAACTAATCCCACTGCCCCGCTCTCTCCCCATATCCCTGTATCAAACCAAACTAATCCCACTGCTCCGCTCTCTCCACATAGCCCTGTATCAATCCCCAAACTAATCCCACTGTCCTCTCTCTCCCCATAGCCCTGTATCAATCCCCAAACTAATCCCACTGTCCTCTCTCCACATAGCCCTGTATCAATCCCAAACTAATCCCACTGCCCCGCTCTCTCTCTCCCCATAGCCCTGTATCAATACCCAAACTAATCTCACAGCCCCACTCTCTCCCCATAGCCTTGTATCAATCCTCAAATTAATCCCACTGCCCCACTGTCTCCCCATAGCGCTGTATCAATCCCCAAACTAATCCCACTGCCCCGCTCTCTCCCGAAAACCCTGTATCAACCCCCAAACTCATCCCACTTCCCCCCCATAGCCCTGTATCAATCCCCAAACTAATCCCACTGCCCCCGCTCTCTCCCCATAGCCCTGTATCAAACCCAAAATAATCCCACTGCCCCACTCTCTACCCATAGCCCTGTATCAATCCCCAAATTAATCCCGCTGCCCCACAGCCCTGTATCAATCCCCAAATTAATCCCACTGCCCCACAGAACTGTATCAAACCCAAACTATTCCCACTGCCCCGATTTCTCCCGAAAACCCTGTATCAACACCCAAACTATTCCCAATTCCCCCTATAGCCTGTATCAATCCCAAACTAATCCCACTGTCCCGCTCTCTGTCCTTCGCCCTGTATCAATCCCCAAACTAATCCCACTGCCCTGTTCTCTCCCCATAGCCCTGTAGCAATCCCCAAAATAATCCCACTCTCTCCCGAAAGCCCTGTATCAATGCCCAAATTAATCCCACTGCCGCAAAGTCTCCCCATAGCGCTGTATCAATCCCCAAACTAATCCCACTGCCCCGCTCTGTCCCAAAAACCCTGTATCAAACTCCAGACTAATCCCACTTCCCCCTCATAGCCCTGTATCAATCCCAAACTAATCCCACTGTCCCGCTCTCTGTCCTTCGCCCTGTATCAATCCCAACTAATCCCACTGCCCTGTTCTCTCCCCATAGCCCTGTAGCAATCCCCAAACTGATCCCACTCTCTCCCGATAGCCCTGTATCAATCCCCGAACTAATCCCACTGCCCCTCTCTCCCCATAGCCCTGTATCAATCCCCAAACTAATCCCATTGCCCCGCTGTCTCCCCGCAGCCCTGTATCAATCCCCAAAATAATCCAACTGCCGCACAGCACTGTATCAATCCCCAAACTTATCCCACTGCCCCGCTCTCTCCCCATAGCACTGTATCAATCCCCAAACTAATCCCACTGCCCCCGCTCTCTCCCCATAGCCCTGTATCAATCCCCAAACTAATCCCACAGGCCCGCTTTCTCCCGAAAGCCCTGTATCAGTCCCCAAACTAATCCCACTGCCCCTCTCTCACCCCATAGCCCTGTATCAATCCCCAAACTAATCCCACAGCCCCGTTCTCTCCCCATAGCCCTGTATCAATCCCCAAACTAATCCCACTGCCCCACTTCTCCCCATAGCCCTGTATCAATACCCAAACTAATCCCACTACCCCGCTCTCTCCCCATAGCTCTGTATCAATCCCCAAACTAATCCCACTGCCCTGCTCTCTCCCCATAACCCTGTATCAATCTCCAAACTAATCCCACTGCCCCACTCTCTACCCATAGCCCTGTATCAATCCCCAAATTAATCCCGCTGCCCCACAGCCCTGTATCAATCCCCACACTAATCCCACTGCCCTGCTCTCTCCCCATAGCCCTGTATCAATCCCCAAATTAATCCCGCTGCCCCGCTGTCTCCCCATAGCCCTGTATCAATCCCCACACTAATCCCACTGTCCCACTCTCTCCCCATAGCCCTGTACCAATCCCAAACTAATCCCACTGCCCCGCTCTCTACCCATAGCCCTGTAGAAATCCCAAAACTAATCCCACTGCCCTGCTCTCTCCCCATAGCCCTGTATCGATCCCAAACTAATCCCACTTCCCTGCTCTCTCTCCATAGCCCTGTCTCAATCCCAAACAACCCCACACTCTCCCCATGGCCCTGTATCAATCCCCAAAGTAATCCCACTGCTCTCTCCCCATAGTCCTGTATCAATCCCAAACTAATCCCACTGACCCGCTCTCTCTCTACCCTTGGCCCTGTATCAATCCCCAAACTAATCCCACTGCCTCACTTTCTCCCCATAGCCCTGTATCAATCCTCAAACTAATCCCACTCTCTCCCGATAGCCCTGTATCAATCCCCGAACGAATCCCACTGCCCCTCTCTCTCCCCATAGCCCTGTATCAATCCCCAAACTAACCCCACTGCCCCCGCTCTGTCCCCATAGCCCTGTATCAATCCCCAAACTAATCCCACTGCCCCGCTCTCTCCCCATAGCACTGTATCAATCCCCAAACTAATCCCACTGCCCCGCTCTCTCTCCATAGCCCTGTATCAATCCCCAAACTAATCCCACTGTCTGCCCATAGCACTGTATCAATCCCCAAACTGATCCCACTGCCTCACTCTCTCCCCATAGCCCTGTATCAGTCCCCAAACTAATCCCAATGCCCTGCTCTCTCCCCATAGCCCTGTATCAATCTCCAAACTAATCCCACTGCCCCACTCTCTCCCCATAGCCCTGTATCAATCCAAACTAATCCCACTGCTCCGCTCTCTCCACATAGCCCTGTATCAGTCCCCAAGCTAATCCCACTGCCCCGCTCTCTCTCTCCCCATAGCCCTGTATCAATCCCAAACTAATCCCACTGCCTTGCTCTCTCTCTCCCCATAGCCCTGTATCAATACCCAAACTAATCACACTGCACCACTTTCTCCCCATAGCCCTGTATCAATCCCCAAACTAATCCCACTGTCTGCCCATAGCCCTGTATCAATCCCCAAACTAATCCCACTGCCCCGCTCTCTCCCGAAAACCCTGTATCAACCCCCAAACTCATCCCACTTCCCCCCCATAGCCCTGTATCAATCCCCAAACTAATCCCACTGCCCCCGCTCTCTCCCTATAGCCCTGTATCAATCCCCAAACTAATCCCACTGCCCCGATCTCTCCCGAAAACCCTGTATCAACACCCAAACTAATCCCAATTCCCCCCCATAGCCCTGTATCAATCCCAAACTAATCCCACTGTCCCGCTCTCTGTCCTTCGCCCTGTATCAATCCCCAAACTAATCCCACTGGCCTGTTCTCTCCCCATAGCCCTGTAGCAATCCCAAATCTGATCCCACTCTCTCCCGATAGCCCTGTATCAATCCCCAAATTAATCCCAATGCCCCTCTCTCTCCCCATAGCCTGTATCAATCTCCAAACTAATCCCTCTGCCCCACTCTCTCCCCATAGCCCTGTATCAATCCCAAACTAATCCCACTGCCCCGCTCTCTCTCTCCCGATAGCCCTGTATCAGTCCCCAAACTAATCCCACAGCCCTGCTCTCTCCCCATAGCCCTGTATCAATCCCCAAACTAATCCCACTGCCCCACTTCTCCCCATAGCCCTGTATCAATACCCAAACTAATCCCACTACCCCACTCTCTCCCCATAGCTCTGTATAAATCCCCAAACTAATCCCACTGCCCCGCTCTCTCCTGTAGCCCTGTATCAATCCCCAAAATATTCCCATTGCCCCACAGACCTGTATCAATCCCCAAACTAATCCCACTGCCCCCGCTCTCTCCCCATAGCCCTGTATCAATCCCCAAACTAATCCCACTGACCCGCTCTCTCCCCATAGCCCTGTATTAATCCCCAAACTTATCCCACTGCCTCACTCTCTCCCCATAGCCCTGTATCACTCACAAAGCTAATCCCACTGCCCCGCTCTGTCTCCATAGCCCTGTATCAATCCCCAAACTAATCCCACTGCCCTGCTCTCTCCCCATAACCCTGTATCAATCTCCAAACTAATCCCACTGCCCCACTCTCTACCCATAGCCCTGTATCGATCCCCAAATTAATCCCGCTGCCCCACAGCCCTGTATCAATCCCCAAACTAATCCCACTGCCCTGCTCTCTCCCCATAGCCCTGTATCAATCCCCAAATTAATCCCGCTGCCCCGCTGTCTCCCCATAGCCCTGTATCAATCCCCACACTAATCCCACTGTCCCACTCTCTCCCCATAGCCCTGTACCAATCCCAAACTAATCCCACTGCCCCGCTCTCTACCCATAACCCTGTAGAAATCCCAAAACTAATCCCACTGCCCCGCTCTGTCTCCATAGCCCTGTATCAATCCCCAAACTAATCCCACAGCCCCGCTTTCTCCCCATAGCCCTGTATCAATCCCCAAACTGATCCCACTGCCTCACTCTCTCCCCATAGCCCTGTATCAGTCCCCAAACTAATCCCAATGCCCCGCTCTCTCCCCATAGCCCTGTATCAATCTCCAAACTAATCCCACTGCCCAACTCTCTCCCCATAGCCCTGTATCAATCCCCAAACTAATCCCACTGCCCCGCTCTCTCCCCATAGCCCTGTATCAATCCAAACTAATCCCACTGCCCTGCTCTCTCCCCATAGCCCGGTATCAGTCCCCAAGCTAATCCCACTGCCCCGCTCTCTCTCTCCCCATAGCCCTGTATCAATCCCAAACTAATCCCACTGCCTTGCTCTCTCTCTCCACATAGCCCTGTATCAATCCCAAACTAATCCCACTGCCTTGCTCTCTCTCTCCCCATAGCCCTGTATCAATCCCCAAACTGATCCCACTGCCTCACTCTCTCCCCATAGCCCAGTATCAGTCCCCAAACTAATCCCAATGCCCCACTCTCTCCCCATAGCCCTGTATCAATCTCCAAACTAATCCCACTGCCCCACTCTCTCCCCATAGCCCTGTATCAATCCCCAAACTAATCCCACTGCCCCGCTCTCTCCCCATAGCCCTGTATCAATCCAAACTAATCCCACTGCTCCGCTCTCTCCACATAGCCCTGTATCAGTCCCCAAACTAATCCCACTGCCCTGCTCTCTCCCCAAAGCCCTGTATCAGTCCCCAAGCTAATCCCACTGCCCCGCACTCTCTCTCCCCATAGCCCTGTATCAATCCCAAACTAATCCCACTGCCTTGCTCTCTCTCCACATAGCCCTGTATCAATCCCAAACTAATCCCACTGCCTTGCTCTCTCTCTCCCCATAGCCCTGCATCAATACCCAAACTAATCACACTGCCCCACTTTCTCCCCATAGCCCTGTATCAATCCCCAAACTAATCCCACTGTCTGCCCATAGCCCTGTATCAATCCCCAAACTAATCCCACTGCCCCGCTCTCTCCCGAAAACCCTGTACCAACCCCCAAACTCATCCCACTTCCCCCCCATAGCCCTGTATCAATCCCCAAATTAATCCCAATGCCCCAAAGTCTCCCCATAGCGCTGTATCAATCCCCAAACTAATCCCACTGCCCCGCTCTGTCCCAAAAACCCTGTATCAAACTCCAAACTAATCCCACTTCCCCCCAATAGCCCTGTATCAATCCCAAACTAATCCCACTGTCCCGCTTTCTGTCCTTCGCCCTGTATCAATCCCCAAACTACTCCCACAGCCCTGTTCTCTCCCCATAGCCCTGTCGCAATCCCCAAACTGATCCCACTCTCTCCCGATAGCCCTGTATCAATCCCCGAACTAATCCCACTGCCCCTCTCTCCCCATAGCCCTGTATCAATCCCCAAACTAATCTCACTGCCCCACTCTCTCCCCATAGCTCTATATCAATCCCCAAACTAATCCCATTGCCCTGCTGTCTCCCCGTAGCCCTGTATCAATCCCCAAAATAATCCAACTGCCGCACAGCACTGTATCAATCCCCAAACTAACCCCACTGCCCCCGCTCTGTCCCCATAGCACTGTATCAATCCCCAAACTAATCCCATTTCCCCCGCTCTCTCCCCATAGCCCTGTATCAATCCCCAAACTAATCCCACAGCCCCGCTTTCTCCCCATAGCCCTGTATCAGTCCCCAAACTAATCCCAATGCCCCTCTCTCTCCCCATAGCCCTGTATCAATCTCCAAACTAATCCCACTGCCCCACTCTCTCCCAATAGCCCTGTATCAATCCCCAAATAAATCGCACTGCCCCGCTCTCTCCCCATAGGCCTGTATCAATCCAAACTAATCCCACTGCTCCGCTCTCTCCACATAGCCCTGTATCAGTCCCCAAACTAATCCCACTGTCCTCTCTCTCCCCATAGCCCTGTATCAATCCCAAACTAATCCCACTGCCCCGCTCTCTCTCTCCCGATAGCCCTGTATCAATCCCCAAACTAATCCCACAGCCCCGCTCTCTCCCCATAGCCCTGTATCAATCCCCAAACTAATCCCACTGCCCCACTTCTCCCCATAGCCCTGTATCAATACCCAAACTAATCCCACTACCCCGCTCTCTCCCCATAGCTCTGTATAAATCCCCAAACTAATCCCACTGCCCCGCTCTCTGCTGTAGCCCTGTATCAATCCCCAAAATAATCCCATTGCCCCACAGACCTGTATCAATCCCCAAACTAATCCCACTGCCCCCGCTCTCTCCCCATAGCCCTGTATCAATCCCCAAACTAATCCCACTGCCCCGCTCTCTCTCCATAGCCCTGTATCAATCCCCAAACTTATCCCACTGCCTCACTCTCTCCCCATAGCACTGTATCACTCCCCGAGCTAATCCCACTGCCCCGCTCTGTCTCCATAGCCCTGTATCAATCCCCAAACTAATCCCACTGCCCTGCTCTCTCCCCATAACCCTGTATCAATCTCCAAACTAATCCCACTGCCCCACTCTCTACCCATAGCTCTGTATCAATCCCCAAATTAATCCCGCTGCCCCACAGCCCTGTATCAATCCCCAAACTAATCCCACTGCCCTGCTCTCTCCCCATAGCCCTGTATCAATCCCCAAATTAATCCCGCTGCCCCGCTGTCTCCCCATAGCCCTGTATCAATCCCCACACTAATCCCACTGTCCCACTCTCTCCCCATAGCCCTGTACCAATCCCAAACTAATCCCACTGCCCCGCTCTCTACCCATAACCCTGTAGAAATCCCAAAACTAATCCCACTGCCCAGCTCTCTCCCCATAGCCCTGTATCGATCCCAAACTAATCCCACTTCTGCGCACTCTCTCCATAGCCCTGTCTCAATCCCAAACAATCCCACACTCTCCCCATGGCCCTGTATCAATCCCCAAAGTAATCCCACTGCTCTCTCCCCATAGTCCTGTATCAATCCCAAACTAATCCCACTGCCCCGCTCTCTCTCTCCCCTTGGCCCTTTATCAATCCCCAAACTAATCACACTGCCTCACTTTCTCCCCATAGCCCTGTATCGATCCCCAAACTGATCCCACTGCCTCACTCTCTCCCCATAGCCCTGTATCAGTCCCCAAACTAATCCCAATGCCCCGCTCTCTCCCCATAGCCCTGTCTCAATCTCCAAACTAATCCCACTGCCCCACTCTCTCCCCATAGCCCTGTATCAATCCCCAAACTAATCCCACTGCCCCGCTCTCTCCCCATAGCCTGTATCAATCCAAACTAATCCCACTGCTCCGCACTCTCCACATAGCACTGTATCAGTCCCCAAACTAATCCCACTGTCCTCTCTCCACATAGCCCTGTATCAATCCCCAACTAATCCCAATGCCCCACTGTCTCCCCATAGCGCTGTATCAATCCCCAAAATAATCCCACTGCCCCACAGAACTGTATCAAACCCAAACTATTCCCACTGCCCCGATCTCTACCGAAAACCCTGTATCAACACCCAAACTATTCCCAATTCCCCCCATAACCCTGTATCAATCCCAAACTAATCCCACTGTCCCGCTCTCTGTCCTTCGCCCTGTATCAATCCCCAAACTAATCCCACTGCCCTGTTCTCTCCCCATAGCCCTGTAGCAATCCCCAAAATTAATCCCACTCTCTCCCGATAGCCCTGTATCAATCCCCAAATTAATCCCACTGCCCCAAAGTCTCCCCATAGCGCTGTATCAATCCCCAAACTAATCCCACTGCCCCGCTCTGTCCCAAAAACCCTGTATCAAACTCCAAACTAATCCCACTTCCCCCCCATAGCCCTGTATCAATCCCAAACTAATCCCACTGTCCTGCTCTCTGTCCTTCGCCCTGTATCAATCCCCAAACTTATCCCACTGCCCTGTTCTCTCCCCATAGCCCTGTAGCAATCCCCAAACTGATCCCACTCTCTCCCGATAGCCCTGTATCAATCCCCGAACTAATCCAACTGCCGCACAGCAGTGTATCAATCCCCAAACTAACCCCACTGCCCCCGCTCTGTCCCCATAGCCCTGTATCAATCCCCAAACTAATCCCACTGCCCCGCTCTCTCCCCATAGCCCTGTATCAATCCCCAAACTAATCTCACTGCCCCACTCTCTCCCCATAGCCCTGTATCAATACCCAAACTAATCCCACTGCCCCCGCTCTCCCCATAGCCCTGTATCAATCCCCAAACTAATCCCACTGCCCCGCTTTCTCCCCATAGCCCTGTATCAATCCCCAAACTAATCCCACTGCCCTGTTATCTCCCCATAGCCCTGTAGCAATCCCCAAACTGATCCCACTGCCTCCCCGTAGCCCTGTATCAATCCCCAAAATAATCCAACTGCCGCACAGCACTGTATCAATCCCCAAACTAATCCCACTGTCCTCTCTCCACATAGCCCTGTATCAATCCCCAACTAATCCCAATGCCCCACTGTCTCCCCATAGCGCTGTATCAATCCCCAAAATAATCCCACTGCCCCACAGAACTGTATCAAACCCAAACTATTCCCACTGCCCCGATCTCTACCGAAAACCCTGTATCAACACCCAAACTATTCCCAATTCCCCCCATAACCCTGTATCAATCCCAAACTAATCCCACTGTCCCGCTCTCTGTCCTTCGCCCTGTATCAATCCCCAAACTAATCCCACTGCCCTGTTCTCTCCCCATAGCCCTGTAGCAATCCCCAAAATTAATCCCACTCTCTCCCGATAGCCCTGTATCAATCCCCAAATTAATCCCACTGCCCCAAAGTCTCCCCATAGCGCTGTATCAATCCCCAAACTAATCCCACTGCCCCGCTCTGTCCCAAAAACCCTGTATCAAACTCCAAACTAATCCCACTTCCCCCCCATAGCCCTGTATCAATCCCAAACTAATCCCACTGTCCCGCTCTCTGTCCTTCGCCCTGTATCAATCCCCAAACTTATCCCACTGCCCTGTTCTCTCCCCATAGCCCTGTAGCAATCCCCAAACTGATCCCACTCTCTCCCGATAGCCCTGTATCAATCCCTGAACTAATCCCACTGCCCCTCTCTCCCCATAACCCTGAATCAATCCCCAAACTAATCCCATTGCCCCGCTGTCTCCCCGCAGCCCTGTATCAATCCCCAAAATAATCCAACTGCCGCACAGCACTGTATCAATCCCCAAACTAACCCCACTGCCCCCGCTCTGTCCCCATAGCCCTGTATCAATCCCCAAACTAATCCCACTGCCCCGCTCTCTACCCACAGTACTGTATCAATCCCCAAACTAATCCCACTGCCCCCGCTCTCTCCCCATAGCCCTGTATCAATCCCCAAACTAATCCCATTGCCCCACTTCTCCCCATAGCCCTGTATCAATCCCCAAACTAATCCCACTACCCCGCTCTCTACCCATAGCTCTGTATCAATCCCCAAACTAATCCCACTGCCCCGCTCTCTCCTGTAGCCCTGTACCAATCCCCAAAATAATCCCATTGCCCCACAGACCTGTATCAATCCCCAAACTAGTCCCACTGCCCCCGCTCTCTCCCCATAGCCCTGTATCAAACCCCAAACTAATCCCACTGCCCCGCTCTCTCCCCATAGCCCTGTATCAATCCCCAAACTGATCCCACTGCCTCACTCTCTCCCCATAGCCCAGTATCACTCCCCAAACTAATCCCACTGCCCCGCTCTGTCTCCATAGCCCTGTATCAATCCCCAAACTAATCCCACTGCCCTGCTCTCTCCCCATAACCCTGTATCAATCTCCAAACTAATCCCACTGCCCCACTCTCTACCCATAGCCCTGTATCAATCCCCAAATTAATCCCGCTGCCCCACAGCCCTGTATCAATCCCCACACTAATCCCACTGCCCTGCTCTCTCCCCATAGCCCTGTATCAATCCCCAAATTAATCCCGCTGCCCCGCTGTCTCCCCATAGCCCTGTATCAATCCCCACACTAATCCCACTGTCACACTCTCTCCCCATAGCCCTGTACCAATCCCAAACTAATCCCACTGCCCCGCTCTCTCTCCATAGCCCTGTCTCAATCCCAAACAATCCCACACTCTCCCCATGGCCCTGTATGAATCGCCAAAGTAATCCCACTTCTCTCTCCCCATATTCCTGTATCAATCCCAAACTAATCCCACTGCCCCGCTCTCTCTCTCCCCTTGGCCCTGTATCAATCCCCAAACTAATCCCACTGCCCCGCTCTCTCCCCATAGCCCTGTATCAATCCCCAAACTAATCCCACTGCCCCGCTCTCTCCCCATAGCACTGTATCAATCCCCAAACTAATCCCACTGCCCGGCTGTCTCCCCGTAGCCCAGTATCAATCCCCAAACTAATCCAACTGCCCCGCTAACTCCCCATAGCTCTGTATCAATCCCCAAACAAATCGCAGAGCCCCGCTCTCTCCCCATAGCCCTGTATCAATCCCCAAACTAATCCCACAGCCCCGCTTTCTCCCCATAGCCCTGTATCAATCCCCAAACTGATCCCACTGCCCCCGCTCTCTCCCCATAGCCCTGTATCAATCCCCAAAATAATCCCACTGCCCCACAGAACTGTATCAAACCCAAACTATTCCCACTGCCCCGATCTCTCCCGAAAACCCTGTATCAACACCCAAACTATTCCCAATTCCCCCCCATAGCCCTGTATCAATCCCAAACTAATCCCACTGTCCCGCTCTCTGTCCTTCGCCCTGTATCAATCCCCAAACTTATCCCACTGCCCTGTTCTCTCCCCATAGCCCTGTATCAATCCCCAATCTGATCCCACTCTCTCCCGATAGCCCTGTATCAATCCCCAAATTAATCCCACTGCCCCGCTGTCTCCCAAAAACCCTGCATCAAACTCCAAACTAATCCCACTTCCCCCCCATAGCCCTGTATCAATCCCCGAACGAATCCCACTGCCCCGCTCTCTCCCCATAGCCCTGTATCAATCCCCAAACTAATCCCAATGCCCCCGCTCTCTCCCCATAGCCCTGTATCAATCCCCAAACTAATCCCACTGCCCCGCTTTCTCCCGAAAGCCCTGTATCAGTCCCCAAACTAATCCCACTGCCCCTCTCTCTCCCCATAGCCCTGTATCAATCCCCAAACTAATCCCACATCCCCGCTCTCTCCCCATAGCCCTGTATCAATCCCCAAACTAATCCCACTGCGCCACTTCTCCCCATAGCCCTGTATCAATACCCAAACTAATCCCACTACCCCGCTCTCTCCCCATAGCTCTGTATCAATCCCCAAACTATTCCCACTGCCCCGCTCTCTCCTGTAGCCCTGTATCAATCCCCAAAATAATCCCATTGCCCCACAGACCTGTATCAATCCCCAAACTAATCCCACTGTCCCCGCTCTCTCCCCATAGCCCTGTATCAATCCCCAAACTAATCCCACTGCCCCGCTCTCTCCCCATAGCCCTGTATCAATCCCCAAACTAATCCCACTGCCTCACTCTCTCCCCATAGCCCTGTATCACTCCCCAAACTAATCCCACTGCCCCGCTCTCTACCCATAGCCCTGTAGAAATCCCAAAACTAATCCCACTGCCCCGCTCTCTCCCCATAGCCCTGTATCAATCCCAAACTAATCCCACTTCCCCGTTCTCTCTCCATAGCCCTGTCTCAATCCCAAACAATCCCACACTCTCCCCATGGCCCTGTATCAATCCCCAAAGTAATCCCACTGCTCTCTCCCCATAGTCCTGTATCAATCCCAAACTAATCCCACTGCCCCGCTCTCTCTCTCCCCTTGGCCCTGTATCAATCCCCATCTAATCCCACTGCCTCACTTTCTCCCCATAGCCCTGTATCAATCCTCAAACTAATCCCACTGCCCCACTGTCTCCCCATAGCGCTGTATCAATCCCCAAACTAATCCCACTGTCTGCCCATAGCCCTGTATCAATCCCCAAACTAATCCGACTGCCCCGCTCTCTCCCGAAAACCCTGTATCAACCCCCAAACTAATCCCACTTCCCCCCCATAGCCCTGTATCGATCCCAAACTAATCCCACTTCCCCGCTCTCTCTCCATAGCCCAGTCTCAATCCCAAACAATCCCACACTCTCCCCATGGCCCTGTATGAATCCCCAAAGTATTCCCACTTCTCTCTCCCCATATTCCTGTATCAATCCCAAACTAATCCCACTGCCCCGCTCTCTCTCTCCCCTTGGCCCTGTATCAATCCCCAAACTAATCCCATTGCCTCACTTTCTCCCCATAGCCCTGTATCATTCCTCAAACTAATCCCACTGCCCCACTGTCTCCCCATAGCCCTGTATCATTCCTCAAACTAATCCCACTGCCCCACTGTCTCCCCATAGCGCTGTATCAATCCCCAAATGAATCCCACTACCCCACTCTCTCCCCATAGCCCTGTATCGATCCCCAAACTAATCCCACTGCCCTGCTCTCTCCCCATAGCCCTGTATCAATCCTCAAACTAATCCCACTGCCCCGCTCTCTCCCCATAGCCCTGTATCAATCCCCAAACTAATCCCACTGCCCCGCTCTCTCCCCATAGCCCTGTATCAATCCCCAAAATAATCCCACTGCCCCGCTGTCTCCCAAAAACCCTGTATCAACACCCAAACTAATCCCAATTCCCCCCCATAGCCCTGTATCAATCCCAAACTAATCCCACTGTCCCGCTCTCTGTCCTTCGCCCTGTATCAATCCCCAAACTAATCCCACTGCCCTGTTCTCTCCCCATAGCCCTGTAGCAATCCCCAAACTGATCCCACTGCCCTGTTCTCTCCCCATAGCCCTGTAGCAATCCCCAAACTGATCCCACTCTCTCCTGATAGCCCTGTATCAATCCCCGAACGAATCCCACTGCCCCTCTCTCTTCCCATAGCCCTGTATCAATCCCCAAACTAATCCCACTGCCCCACTCTCTCCCCATAGCTCTGTATCAATCCCCAAACTAATCCCATTGCCCCGCTGTCTCCCCGTAGCCCTGTATCAATGCCCAAAATAATCCAACTGCCGCACAGCACTGTATCAATCCCCAAACTAACCCCACTGCCCCCGCTCTGTCCCCATAGCCCTGTATCAATCCCCAAACTAATCCCACTGCCCCGCTCTCTCCCCATAGCACTGTATCAATCCCCAAACTAATCCCACTGCCCCCGCTCTCTCCCCATAGCCCTGTATCAATCCCCAAACTAATCCCACAGCCCCGCTTTCTCCCCATAGCCCTGTATCAATCCCCAAACTAATCCCACAGCCCCACTTTCTCCCCATAGCCCAGTATCAGTCCCCAAACTAATCCCAATGCCCCCCTCTCTCCCCATAGCCCTGTATCAATCTCCAAACTAATCCCACTGCCCAACTCTCTCCCCATAGCCCTGTATCAATCTCCAAACTAATCCCACTGCCCCACTCTCTCCCCATAGCCCTGTATCAATCCCCAAACTAATCTCACTGCCCCGCTCTCTCCCCATAGCCCTGTATCAATCCCCAAACTAATCCCAATGCCCCCCTCTCTCCCCATAGCCCTTTATCAATCTCCAAACTAATCCCACTGCCCAACTCTCTCCCCATAGCCCTGTATCAATCTCCAAACTAATCCCACTGCCCCACTCTCTCCCCATAGCCCTGTATCAATCCCCAAACTAATCCCACTGCTCCGCTCTCTCCACATAGCCCTGTATCAGTCCCCAAACTAATCCCACTGCCCTGCTCTCTCCCCATTGCCCTGTATCAGTCCCCAAGCTAATCCCACTGCCCCGCTCCCTCTCTCCCCATAGCCCTGTATCAATCCCAAACTAATCCCGCTGCCTTGCTCTCTCTCTCCCCATAGCCCTGTATCAATACCCAAACTAATCACACTGCCCCACTTTCTCCCCATAGCTCTGTATCAATCCCCAAACTTATCCCATTGCCCCGCTCTCTCTCCCCGTAGCCCTGTATCAATCCCCAAAATAATCCAACTGCCGCACAGCACTGTATCAATCCCCAAACTAACCCCACTGCCCCCGCTCTGTCCCCATAGCCCTGTATCAATCCCCAAACTAATGCCACTGCCCCGCTCTCTCCCCATAGCCCTGTATCAATCCCCAAACTGATCCCACTGCCCCGCTCTCTCCCCACAGACCTGTATGAATCCCCAAACTAATCCCACTGCGCCGCTCTCTCCCCATAGCCCTGTATCAATCTCCAAACTAATCCTACTGCCTCACTCTCTCCCCATAGCCCTGTATCAGTCCCCAAACTAATCCCAATGCCCTGCTCTCTCCCCATAGCCCTGTATCAATCTACAAACTAATCCCACTGCCCCACTCTCTCCCCATAGCCCTGTATCAATCCCCAAACTAATCCCACTGCCCCGCTCTCTCCCCATAGCCCTGTATCAATCCCCAAATTAATCCCACTGCCCCGCTCTCTCCCCATAGCCCTGTATCAATCCAAACTAATCCCACTGCTCCGCTCTCTCAACATAGCCCTGTATCAGTCCCCAAACTAATCCCACTGTCCTCTCTCTCCTCATAGCCCTGTATCAATCCCCAAACTAATCCCACTGCCCCGCTCTCTCTCTCCCCATAGCCCTGTATCAATCCAAACAAATCGCACTGCTCCGCTCTCTCCACATAGCCCTGTATCAGTCCCCAAACTAATCCCACTGTCCTCTCTCTCCCCATAGCCCTGTATCAATCCCAAACTAATCCCACTGCCCCGCTCTCTCTCCCCATAGCCCTGTATCAATACCCAAACTAATTACACTGCCCCACACCCCTGTAGCAATACCCAAACTAATCCCACTGCCCCACTCTCTCCCCATAGCCCTGTATCAATCCTCAAATTAATCCCACTGTCCCGCTCTCTCCCCATAGCTCTGTATCAATCCCAAACTAATCCCACAGCCCCGCTCTCTCCCCATAGCCCTGTATCAATCCCCAAACTAATCCCACTTCCCCGCTCTCTCCCCATAGCCCTGTATCAATCCCCAAACTAATCCCACTGTCTGCCCATAGCCCTGTATCAATCCCCAAACTAATCCCACTGCCCCGCTCTCTCCCTATAGCCCTGTATCAATCCCCAAACTAATCCCACTGCCCCACTTCTCCCCATAGCCCTGTATCAATCCCCAAACTAATCCCACTGCCCTGTTATCTCCCCATAGCCCTGTAGCAATCCCCAAACTGAACCCACTCTCTCCCGATAGCCCTGTATCAATCCCCGAACTAATCCCACTGCCCCACTCTGTCCCCATAGCCCTGTATCAATCCCCAAACTAATCTCACTGCCCCACTCTCTCCCCATAGCTCTGTATCAATCCCCAAACTAATCCCACTGCCCCGCTGTCTCCCCGTAGCCCTGTATCAATCCCCAAAATAATCCAACTGCCGCACAGCACTGTATCAATCCCCAAACTAACCCCACTGTCCCCGCTCTGTCCCCATAGCCCTGTATCAATCCCCAAACAAATCCCACTGCCCCCGCTCTGTCCCCATAGCCCTGTATCAATCCCCAAACTAATCCCACTGCCCCCGCTCTCTCCCCATAGCCCTGTATCAATCTCCAAACTAATCCCACTGCCCCCGCTCTCTCCCCATAGCCCTGTATCAATCCCCAAACTTATGCCACAGCCCCGGTTTCTCCCCATAGCCCTGTATCAATCCCCAAACTGATCCCACTGCCCCGCTCTCTCCCCATAGCCCTGTTTCAATCCCCAAACTAATCCCACTGCGCCGTTCTCTCCCCATAGCCCTGTATCAATCTCCAAACTAATCCCACTGTCTCACTCTCTCCCCATAGCCCTGTATCCGTCCCGAAACTAATCCCAATGCCCTGCTCTCTCCCCATAGCCCTGTATCAATCCCCAAACTAATTCCACTGCCCCGCTCTCTCTCTCCCCATAGCCCTGTATCAATCCCCAATCTAATCCCACTGCCCCGCTCTCTCTCCCCATAGCCCTGTATCAATACCCAAACTAATTACACTGCCCCACAGCCCTGTATCAATCCTCAAAATAATCCCACTGTCCCGCTCTCTCCCCATAGCCCTGTATCAATCCCCAAACTAATCCCACTGCCCCCGCTCTCTCCCCGTAGCCCTGTATCAATCCAAACTAATCACACTGCTCCGCTCTCTCCACATAGCCCTGTATCAGTCCCCAAACTAATCCCACTGTCCTCTCTCTCCCCATAGCCCTGTATCAATCCCAAACTAATCCCACTGCCCCGCTCTCTCTCTCCCCATAGCCCTGTATCAATACACAAACTAATCCCACTGCCCCGCTCTCTCCCCATAGCCCTGTATCAATCCCCAAACTAATCCCACTGCCCCGCTCTCTCCCCATAGCCCTGTATCAATCCCCAAACTAATCCCACTTCCCCGCTCTCTCCCCATAGCTCTGTATCAATCCCAAACTAATCCCACAGCCCCGCTCTCCCCCCCATACCCCTGTATCAATCCCCAAACTAATCCCACTTCCCCGCTCTCTCCCCATAGCCCTGTATCAATCCCCAACTAATCCCACTGTCTGCCCATAGCCCTGTATCAATCCCCAAACTAATCCCACTGTCTGCCCATAGCCCTGTATCAATCCCCAAACTCATCCCACTGCCCCGCTCTCTCCCCATAGCTCTGTATCAATCCCCAAACTAATCCCACTGCCCCCGCTCTCTCCCCATAGCCCTGTATCAATCCCCAAACTAATCCCACTTCCCCGCTCTCTCCCCATAGCTCTGTATCAATCCCAAACTAATCCCACAGCCCCGCTCTCCCCCCATACCCCTGTATCAATCCCCAAACTAATCCCACTTCCCCGCTCTCTCCCCATAGCCCTGTATCAATCCCCAACTAATCCCACTGTCTGCCCATAGCCCTGTATCAATCCCCAAACTAATCCCACTGTCTGCCCATAGCCCTGTATCAATCCCCAAACTCATCCCACTGCCCCGCTCTCTCCCCATAGCTCTGTATCAATCCCCAAACTAATCCCACTGCCCCGCTCTCTCCCCATAGCCCTGTATCAATCCCCAAACTAATCCCACTGCCCCACTTCTCCCCATAGCCCTGTATCAATCCCCAAACTAATCCCACTGCCCTGTTATCTCCCCATAGCCCTGTAGCAATCCCCAAACTGATCCCACTCTCACCCGATAGCCCTGTATCAATACCCGAACTAATCCCACTGCCCCTCTCTCTCCCCATAGCCCTGTATCAATCCCCAAACTAATCTCACTGCCCCACTCTCTCCCCATAGCTCTGTGTCAATCCCCAAACTAATCCCACTGCCCCGCTGTCTCCCCGTAGGCCTGTATCAATCCCCAAACTAATCCCACTGCCCTGTTATCTCCCCATAGCCCTGTAGCAATCCCCAAACTGATCCCACTCTCTCCCGATAGCCCTGTATCAATACCCGAACTAATCCCACTGCCCCTCTCTCTCCCCATAGCCCTGTATCAATCCCCAAACTAATCTCACTGCCCCACTCTCTCCCCATAGCTCTGTGTCAATCCCCAAACTAATCCCACTGCCCCGCTGTCTCCCCGTAGCCCTGTATCAATCCCCAAAATAATCCAACTACCGCACAGCACTGTATCAATCCCCAAACTAACCCCACTGCCCCCGCTCTGTCCCCATAGCCCTGTATCAATCCCCAAACTAATTACACTGCCCCATAGCCCTGTATCAATCTACAAACTAATCCCACTGCCCCCACTCTCTCCCCATAGCCCTGTATCAATCCCCAAACTAATCCCACTGCCCCGCTCTCTCCCCATAGCCCTGTATCAATCCCCAAATTAATCCCACTGCCCCGCTCTCTCCCCATAGCCCTGTATCAATCCAAACTAATCCCACTGCTCCGCTCTCTCAACATAGCCCTGTATCAGTCCCCAAACTAATCCCACTGTCCTCTCTCTCCTCATAGCCCTGTATCAATCCCCAAACTAATCCCACTGCCCCGTTCTCTCTCTCCCCATAGCCCTGTATCAATCCAAACAAATCGCACTGCTCCGCTCTCTCCACATAGCCCTGTATCAGTCCCCAAACTAATCCCACTGTCCTCTCTCTCCCCATAGCCCTGTATCAATCCCAAACTAATCCCACTGCCCCGCTCTCTCTCCCCATAGCCCTGTATCAATACCCAAACTAATTACACTGCCCCACACCCCTGTAGCAATACCCAAACTAATCCCACTGCCCCACTCTCTCCCCATAGCCCTGTATCAATCCTCAAATTAATCCCACTGTCCCGCTCTCTCCCCATAGCTCTGTATCAATCCCAAACTAATCCCACAGCCCCGCTCTCTCCCCATAGCCCTGTATCAATCCCCAAACTAATCCCACTTCCCCGCTCTCTCCCCATAGCCCTGTATCAATCCCCAAACTAATCCCACTGTCTGCCCATAGCCCTGTATCAATCCCCAAACTAATCCCACTGCCCCGCTCTCTCCCGAAAGCCCTGTATCAATCCCCAAACTAATCCCACTGCCCCACTTCTCCCCATAGCCCTGTATCAATCCCCAAACTAATCCCACTGCCCTGTTATCTCCCCATAGCCCTGTAGCAATCCCCAAACTGAACCCACTCTCTCCCGATAGCCCTGTATCAATCCCCGAACTAATCCCACTGCCCCACTCTGTCCCCATAGCCCTGTATCAATCCCCAAACTAATCTCACTGCCCCACTCTCTCCCCATAGCTCTGTATCAATCCCCAAACTAATCCCACTGCCCCGCTGTCTCCCCGTAGCCCTGTATCAATCCCCAAAATAATCCAACTGCCGCACAGCACTGTATCAATCCCCAAACTAACCCCACTGTCCCCCGCTCTGTCCCCATAGCCCTGTATCAATCCCCAAACAAATCCCACTGCCCCCGCTCTGTCCCCATAGCCCTGTATCAATCCCCAAACTAATCCCACTGCCCCCGCTCTCTCCCCATAGCCCTGTATCAATCTCCAAACTAATCCCACTGCCCCCGCTCTCTCCCCATAGCCCTGTATCAATCCCCAAACTTATGCCACAGCCCCGGTTTCTCCCCATAGCCCTGTTTCAATCCCCAAACTAATCCCACTGCGCCGTTCTCTCCCCATAGCCCTGTATCAATCTCCAAACTAATCCCACTGTCTCACTCTCTCCCCATAGCCCTGTATCCGTCCCGAAACTAATCCCAATGCCCTGCTCTCTCCCCATAGCCCTGTATCAATCCCCAAACTAATTCCACTGCCCCGCTCTCTCTCTCCCCATAGCCCTGTATCAATCCCCAATCTAATCCCACTGCCCCGCTCTCTCTCCCCATAGCCCTGTATCAATACCCAAACTAATTACACTGCCCCACAGCCCTGTATCAATCCTCAAAATAATCCCACTGTCCCGCTCTCTCCCCATAGCCCTGTATCAATCCCCAAACTAATCCCACTGCCCCGCTCTCTCCCCGTAGCCCTGTATCAATCCAAACTAATCACACTGCTCCGCTCTCTCCACATAGCCCTGTATCAGTCCCCAAACTAATCCCACTGTCCTCTCTCTCCCCATAGCCCTGTATCAATCCCAAACTAATCCCACTGCCCCGCTCTCTCTCTCCCCATAGCCCTGTATCAATACCCAAACTAATCCCACTGCCCCACTCTCTCCCCATAGCCCTGTATCAATCCCCAACTAATCCCACTGTCTGCCCATAGCCCTGTATCAATCCCCAAACTAATCCCACTGTCTGCCCATAGCCCTGTATCAATCCCCAAACTCATCCCACTGCCCCGCTCTCTCCCCATAGCTCTGTATCAATCCCCAAACTAATCCCACTGCCCCGCTCTCTCCCCATAGCCCTGTATCAATCCCCAAACTAATCCCACTGCCCCACTTCTCCCCATAGCCCTGTATCAATCCCCAAACTAATCCCACTGCCCCACTTCTCCCCATAGCCCTGTATCAATCCCCAAACTAATCCCACTGCCCTGTTATCTCCCCATAGCCCTGTAGCAATCCCCAAACTGATCCCACTCTCTCCCGATAGCCCTGTATCAATACCCGAACTAATCCCACTGCCTCACTCTGTCCCCATAGCCCTGTATCAATCCCCAAACTAATCTCACTGCCCCACTCTCTCCCCATAGCTCTGTATCAATCCCCAAACTAATCCCACTGCCCCTCTCTCTCCCCATAGCCCTGTATCAATCCCCAAACTAATCCCACTGCCCCTCTCTCTCCCCATAGCCCTGTATCAATCCCCAAACTAATCTCACTGCCCCACTCTCTCCCCATAGCTCTGTGTCAATCCCCAAACTAATCCCACTGCCCCGCTGTCTCCCCGTAGGCCTGTATCAATCCCCAAACTAATCCCACTGCCCTGTTATCTCCCCATAGCCCTGTAGCAATCCCCAAACTGATCCCACTCTCTCCCGATAGCCCTGTATCAATACCCGAACTAATCCCACTGCCCCTCTCTCTCCCCATAGCCCTGTATCAATCCCCAAACTAATCTCACTGCCCCACTCTCTCCCCATAGCTCTGTGTCAATCCCCAAACTAATCCCACTGCCCCGCTGTCTCCCCGTAGCCCTGTATCAATCCCCAAAATAATCCAACTACCGCACAGCACTGTATCAATCCCCAAACTAACCCCACTGCCCCCGCTCTGTCCCCATAGCCCTGTATCAATCCCCAAACTAATTACACTGCCCCACAGCCCTGTATCAATACCCAAACTAATCCCACTGCCCCACTCTCTCCCCATAGCCCTGTATCAATCCTCAAATTAATCCCACTGTCCCGCTCTCTCCCCATAGCTCTGTATCAATCCCAAACTAATCCCACAGCCCCGCTCTCTCCCCATAGCCCTGTATCAATCCCCAAACTAATCCCACTTCCCCGCTCTCTCCCCATAGCCCTGTATCAATCCCAACTAATCCCACTGTCTGCCCATCGCCCTGTATCAATCCCCAAACTAATCCCACTGTCTGCCCATAGCCCTGTATCAATCCCCAAACTAATCCCACTGCCCCGCTCCCTCCCCATAGCTCTGTATCAATCCCCAAACTAATCCCACTGCCCCGCTCTCTCCCCATAGCTCTGTATCAATCCCCAAACTAATCCCACTGCCCCACTTCTCCCCATAGCCCTGTATCAATCCCCAAACTAATCCCACTGCCCTGTTAACTCCCCATAGCCCTGTAGCAATCCCCAAACTGATCCCACTCTCTCCCGATAGCCCTGTATCAATCCCCGAACTAATCCCACTGCCCCTCTCTCTCCCCATAGCCCTGTATCAATCCCCAAACTAATCTCACTGCCCCACTCTCTCCCCATAGCTCTGTATCAATCCCCAAACTAATCCCACTGCCCCCGCTGTCTCCCCGTAGCCCTGTATCAATCCCCAAAATAATCCAACTGCCGCACAGCACTGTATCAATCCCCAAACTAACCCCACTGCCCCAGCTCTGTCCCCATAGCCCTGTATCAACCCCCAAACTAATCCCACTGCCCCCGCTCTCTCCCCATAGCACTGTATCAATCTCCAAACTAATCCCACTGCCCCCGCTCTCTCCCCATAGCTCTGTATCAATCCCCAAACTAATCCCACTGCCCCGCTCTCTCCCCATAGCACTGTATCAATCTCCAAACTAATCCCACTGCCCCCGCTCTCTCCCCATAGCTCTGTATCAATCCCCAAACTAACCCCACTGCCCCAGCTCTGTCCCCATAGCCCTGTATCAACCCCCCAAACTAATCCCACTGCCCCGCTCTCTCCCCATAGCACTGTATCAATCTTCAAACTAATCCCACTGCCCCCGCTCTCTCCCCATAGCCCTGTATCAATCCCCAAACTAATGCCACAGCCCCGCTTTCTCCCCATAGCCCTGTATCAATCCCCAAACTGATCCCACTGCCCCGTTCTCTCCCCATAGCCCTGTTTCAATCCCCAAACTAATCCCACTGCGCCGCTCTCTCCCCATAGCCCTGTATCAGTCTCCAAACTAATCCCACTGTCTCACTCTCTCCCCATAGCCCTGTATCAGTCCCCAACCTAATCCCAATGCCCTGCTCTCTCCCCATAGCCCTGTATCAGTCCCCAACCTAATCCCAATGCCCCACTCTCTCCCCATAGCCCTGTATCAATCCCCAAATTATTCCCACTGCCCTGCTCTCTCCCCATAGCCCTGTATCAATCCAAACTAATCCCACTGCTCCGCTCTCTCCACATAGCCCTGTATCAGTCTCCAAACTAATCCCACTGCCCTGCTCTCTCCCCATCGCCCTGTATCAGTCCCCAAACTAATTCCACTGCCCCGCTCTCTCTCTCCCCATAGCCCTGTATCAATCCCCAATCTAATCACACTGCCCCGCTCTCTCCCCATAGCCCTGTATCAATCCCAAACTAATCCCACTGCCCCGCTCTCTCTCCCCATAGCCCTGTATCAATACCCAAACTAATTACACTGCCCCACAGCCCTGTATCAATCCTCAAAATAATCCCACTGTCCCGCTCTCTTCCCATAGCCCTGTATCAATCCCCAAATTAATCCCACTGTCTGCCCATCGCCCTGTATCAATCCCCAAACTAATCCCACTGTCTGCCCATAGCCCTGTATCAATCCCCAAACTAATCCCACTGCCCCGCTCTCTCCCCATAGCTCTGTATCAATTCCCCAAACTAATCCCACTGCCCCCGCTCTCTCCCCATAGCCCTGTATCAATCCCCAAACTAATCCCACTGCCCCACTTCTCCCCATAGCCCTGTATCAATCCCCAAACTAATCCCACTGCCCTGTTATCTCCCCCGTAGCCCTGTATCAATCCAAACTAATCGCACTGCTCCGCTCTCTCCACATAGCCCTGTATCAGTCCCCAAACTAATCCCACTGTCCTCTCTCCCCATAGCCTTGTATCAATCCTCAAATTAATCCCACTGTCCCGCTCTCTCCCCATAGCTCTGTATCAATCCCAAACTAATCCCACAGCCCTGCTCTCTCCCCATAGCCCTGTATCAACCCCAAACTAATCCCACTTCCCCGCTCTCTCCCCCATAGCCCTGTATCAATCCCCAACTAATCCCACTTCTCCCCATAGCCCTGTATCAATCCCCAAACTAATCCCACTGCCCTATTATCTCCCCATAGCCCTGTAGCAATCCCCAAACTGATCCCACTCTCTCCCGATAGCCCTGTATCAATCCCCGAACTAATCCAACTGCCGCACAGCAGTGTATCAATCCCCAACTAACCCCACTGCCCCCGCTCTGTCCCCATAGCCCTGTATCAATCCCCAAACTAATCCACTGCCCCGCTCTCTCCCCATAGCACTGTATCAATACCCAAACTAATCCCACTGCCCCCGCTCTCCCCCATAGCCCTGTATCAATCCCCAAACTAATCCCACTGCCCCGCTTTCCTCCCCATAGCCCCTGTATCAATCCCCAAACTAATCCCACTGCCCTGTTATCTCCCCATAGCCCTGTAGCAATCCCCAAACTGATCCCACTGCCTCCCCGTAGCCCTGTATCAATCCCCAAAATAATCCAACTGCCGCACAGCACTGTATCAATCCCCAAACTAACCCCACTGCCCCCGCTCTGTCCCCATAGCCCTGTATCAATCCCCAAACTAATCCCACTGCCCAACTCTCTCCCCATAGCACTGTATCAATCCCCAAACTAATCGCACTGCCCCCGCTCTCTCCCCATAGCCCTGTATCAGTCCCCAAACTAATCCCACTGCCCCGCTCTCTCCCCATAGACCTGTATCAATCCCCAAACTAATCCCACTGCCCCGCTCTCTCCCCACAGACCTGTATCAATCCCCAAACTAATCCCACTGCCCTGCTCTCTCCCCGTAGCCCTGTATCAATCTCCAAACTAATCCCACTGCCTCACTCTCTCCCCATAGCCCTGTATCAGTTCCCAAACTAATCCCAATGCCCTGCTCTCTCCCCATAGGCCTGTATCAATCTCCAAACTAATCCCACTGCCCCACTCTCTCCCCATAGCCCTGTATCAATCCCCAAATTAATCCCACTGCCCCCGCTCTCTCCCCATAGCCCTGTATCAATCCAAACTAATCCCAGTGCTCCGCTCTCTCCACATAGCCCTGTATCAGTCCCCAAACTAATCCCACTGCCCCGCTGGCTCTCTCCCCCATAGCCCTGTATCAATCCCAAACTAATCCCACTGCCCCACTCTCTCCCGAAAACCCTGTATCAATCCCCAAACTAATCCCACTGCCCCGCTCTGTCCCTCGAAGCCTGTACCTTGTGGTTGGAATGCTTAACTACTCTTAATCTAAAGGCTGTTGTGGTCCACGGTCGCTGGTGCTGCATTTCATGGTGCACCAGCCTCTGTACGAGTCCTCACCAGTGATTCAGAACTCCTCCCGTCCGATCCCAGGATTCATCTTAAACGGCAAGGGTGGTGGGGGGGGGGGGGGGGGGTGTGTGAAAGGCCCTTGTGGGAGCCGCTGTAACGGGGGGAATCCTCGCTCCTGAGCGCCACCAGTGGTGGGAGTCCTGCAAGTGCAGCGTGACAGGTAGATATCCCTCTTCCTCTGTATGAGAACGTTTACATAGCCTTCCTCCAGTGTCAGCGGCACTGCTGTCGGAAACATTGAGGTGGGGGGTGGGGGTGGGGGGGGGGGGGGGGGGGGGGTGGGGTACGGAGTGGACGTTCTCGCAGGACTTTCAAGGGGGGTGCACGTCTCCTGGGCCGTCTGGATCGTTCTGGCTGCAAGCTGACGGTCACGCGCACCAGCTCCCTCGTCCCTTGACCCACGGCACGCACGGGCCCGGCCCCCCACTTCCCCGAGCCCCTCCCGATTCTGGCCGCGCAGACCCACGCGCCGAGGGGCGTAGACCATTTATTCCAGCGTCTGCGTGATGGTGCAACTTCGCGGCACCGCCTCGTCTCCGCCCAGAGGCGCTGGGCACCACCAACACCTCTCCCCCAGCCACCCCCACCCCCCCCACCCCACTAGCCCAGCCGAGGTTACCGCCCAACAGGCAGGCAGCGGTCTGTCGCCGGAGCCCCAAGGGCTGCTATTCGGCTGCAGGAGGCGTTGGACTTGGAAGTGAGGGGCGGGGAAGCAGGGAATGGCTAAATAACGCAGCCCAGAAAAATCCGCGCCACATGCCAGTGCCAGGCAATGACCATCTCCCACAAGGCAGAATCCAAACCATCAGCCCCCTTGACCTTCAATGGCATCACCATCGCTGAATCTCCCCCCCCACTATCAACATCCTGGGGGTCACCACTGACCAGAAACTGAACTGGGACCAGCCATATAAACACTGTGGCTACAAGAGCAGGTCAGAGGCTGGGAATCCTGCGGAGAGTCACTCACCTCCTGACTCCCCCCCACCCCCCAAAGCCTGTCCACCATCCACAAGGCACCAGTCAGGAGTGTGATGGGACACTCCCCACTCGCCTGGATGAGTGCGGCTCCCACAACACTCGAGAAGCTCGACACCCGTCCAGGACATGGCAGCCCCCGCTCGATGGGGCACCCCATCCACAAACATTCACTCCCTCCACCACCACCACCGACGCACAGGGGCAGCAGTGTGTGTACCATCTACAAGATGCACTGCAGCAACTCGCCAAGGGCTCCTTCGACAGCGCCGCCCCAAACCCACCACCTCTACCATCTAGAAGGACGAGGGCAGCAGACACACGGGGAACACCACCACCTGCAAGTACCCCCCTCCCGAGCCCCACTCTCCATCCCGACTTGAGAATATATCGGCCGTTCCTTCACTGTCGCCGGGTCAAAATCCTGGAACTCCCTCCCTAACAGCGCCATGGGTGTACCTACACCACACGGACAAAATCCTGGAACTCCCTCCCTAACAGCGCCGTGGGTGTACCTACACCACACGGGACAAAATCCTGGAACTCCCTCCCTAACAGCGCCATGGGTGTACCTACACCACACGGACAAAATCCTGGAACTCCCCTCCCTAACAGCGCCGTGGGTGTACCTACACCACACGGACAAAATCCTGGAACTCCCTCCCTAACAGCGCCGTGGGTGTACCTACACCAC